>JARQOC010000003.1:651519331-651736625 GCA_033576535.1 Allobates femoralis
GGAACAGTAAGAAAGTATTCCGAAGAGTTGGGAAGCTATCAGAGAAGTCTCTCCAGGTCATGAGGCGAGGGCCGATCATAATGTCCCCCAGTGTCCGCGGTCCGCCGCTCCAGTGGGAGAGGTTCAGGGAGGGAATGAACCACTTGAGAGCCCCAGAGGAAATTCCTCCGGAGGAATCTTGGTCCAGTCCCCCCCAGAATCCCCAACACTCGGAGGAGCTCTTTGACAGTGCCCGGAATCCCAGTCGGGGAGACCATGCCCGCTGTCCTTGCCACAATGAGGGTCCGGATCGAGCCTTTCTCAGTCAGCGACTCTTCAATTTGTCTCCATCCCTTTAGGTCAGTCTCCCTCCACCATCCTCCAGCCGATTCCATAATCGTGGCTCTGCGGTATCTTTCTACGTCAGGGACTCCCATACCCCCTCTAGTTAGATGTTTACACATAATCGATTTTTTGATTCTCGCAGGTTTGTTAGCCCACACACATCTGCTGATGAGTGCCTGGAGGCGCGCCACCAACCCGGACGGGTAACGAATTGGTACACAACGGAACATATATAGGATTTTTGGCAGCCACATCATCCGCACCGTTTGAATTCTAGCCATGAGCGACATCGAGGATAGGGGGAGCCTTTCCAACGCTCGAGACAAGTCTCCAAGAATGTGCGTGATGTTTTGTATGGCTACCGTCGTGGAGGAGCTTAAAATTATCCCCAAATATTTTATCCCTGAAGTGGACCAACGAAAGGGGTATGCTCCAGACAAGCGTACCGTATCTTCCTTCCCCACACCGAGTGGTAGGAGCTCTGATTTGGAGATATTCAATTTGTAGTAGGAGGTACTTGCGAAGTGATCAAGCTTTTCCATCACCACTGGGAGGGAGGATAATGGCTGTTCCGTCATCACTATAACATCATCGGCGTACAACCCCACTACATGCTTCCTGGCGCCCACCATAATTCCAGATATCCCTGGGTCAGGTCTTAGTGATATCGCCAGGGGCTCCATGAGGAGGGCAAACACCAGGGGCGAGAGTGGGCAGCCTTGCCGAGTGCCATTTGTGATGCGGAAGGGTCTAGAGATATGTCCAGATGCAAGAACCCTGGCACATGGGTTGGAATATAAGCTGAGGATGGCCGACATGATAGGGCCTGAAAACCCAAAGGCGGTAAGTACCTCCCGTAGGTACCCCCAGTGTATCCTGTCGAACGCCTTCTCGGCATCAAGAGACAGGAACACTGTAGGGACCCCTCGCTTCTCCGCCACCTCTATCAGGTCGATCATCCTCCTCGTGCCATCCATGGCTTGGCGACTTCGCACGAACCCCACTTGGTCAAAGTCGATCAGGAGTGAAACCGCGTCGCCAAGCCGATTAGCAATCAACTTGGCGTACAATTTAAGGTCGGTGTTGAGAAGGGAGATAGGGCGAAAGTTTTCAGGTCGGTCGGGATCCTTCCCCGGTTTAGGAATAGTGGCGATCGTGGCTTCCAGCGCGGTTCCAGGAATAGAGCCCTTCGCTTGCCACTTGTTGAAGAGACGAAGCAGGTAAGGGGAAAGGATGTCGCCGAACATACTGTAATATTCGTTAACGAACCCGTCCGGACCCGGTGCCGATCCCCCTTTAGCCGCTTTTTGCAACCCCCTCCACCTCCGCAAGCGTAAAGGGACTATTTAGTTGTTCCAAGGCCTCCGAGGGGAGCGAGGGGAGGCATAAACCGTCCAGGAAGTTAGAGATTACCTCCAAAGTAGGCTGAGGAGTTGAGGGATCATCTCTTAGGTTGTATAAACCCTCATAGTAGGACGCAAAAACCTCCACTATCTCCCCCGGGTGTCTAACCAAAGTGCCCTGAGCGTTTCGCATTGCCGGGATCGCCGAACGGGTAGCTTTATGTCGAATTCTGTTCGCAAGTAGTTTCCCGGCTCTGTCCCCGGATTCGTAATATTTTGTTCGCAGTTTACGTAATCCGATTTCGTGCAAATAAAGCAAATGAGAGCGAAGCTGGGTCCTAATGGAGCGGATTTGAGTGAGGAGTTGCTGGGGGGCGATTCTTTATGGAGACCCTCCAACCTGTGCAATTCTGAGAGCCAGCCTTCCATGAGGCGCTCCCTTCGTTTTTTAGCTTGAGATGCCTTTTGGAGAAGGAGGCCGCGGAGGACCGCTTTGTGGGCATACCACAGCGTGTCGTCCGCAGTCTCAGGAACGTCGTTCGTGTGAAAGTACGAGGAGATTGCATCTGCGACGGACTCTGCTACTGTGTTGTCCGTGAGCAATCCTGCATTCAGTCTCCAACGTCGGGGAGCACCTCCCCCGGTCCTAGATTTACCACCAGGTCTATCGGGGCGTGGTCCGACCAGGTGATCAGGCCAATCCCCGAGGACCCACAATGCTCCAGGGCAAGGTCATTGACCAGGAAGAAGTCAATCCTGGAGTATGTTTTATGCACGGAGGAGAAGAAGGAGAAGTCCCTCTCCTCCGCGTGGTGGTATCTCCAGATATCGTGAAGGCGACGCCCCCAACAGAATTCACCCAACCCAGTTCCCCTCCTGGACGACGCGGATGAAACGTCCATACGTTGTTCCATGACCAAATTAAAATCTCCACAGATTATCAATCTGTGCGTGTCCTCCTTCTCAAGACGACCCAGGAGCGCCCTCACAAACCTCATCTGCCCTGTGTTGGGCGCATACATCGTAACTATGGTATAAAGGGCATCACTGATGTTGCAGTGCAAAATCACATATCTGCCTTCCGGGTCTGTTAAGCAGGAAAGGAGTGTGAACTGTACTGTGTGTTTCACCAGTATACAGACTCCCGCCTTTTTATTTGGTGCGTTAGCGTGGAAAGCTTGAGGGTAGTGGGTGTGTTTTAATCTGCTGTTGTCTGCCGCTAGAAGATGCGTCTCCTGGAGACACAGTATGTCTGCGCCTAGTCGTTTCGCCTCCCTCCATAGGAAGGAGCGCTTGGCCGGCGAGTTTAGTCCCCTAACATTCAGGGAAACAATTTTGCACGACATAGGTATACCCGGGGGTTGTAGCACTTGGGAACCGGAAGTTGGTAGGGAGGGAAGAAAGCTGGGAAGGCTTCCTCTGGGAGGGGGAAGGAGAGGGGGGGAAAGAGGTGAGGGGGGAAGGGGGGAGAGGGGGTGAAGAGGGCGAGGAAGAAGAGGAGGCGAAAGCAAGGGGAGAGAAGAGGAAAAGCAGAGAATAGAGGCGTGAGCTAAAAGAGAGATTTAGATGTCAAAAGGAGAGAGGCTTCAAAGACATAAAAAAAAAAACGTTGAGTGCAATCACACAATAACAAACGAATAAGATGTACAAACCTGCAATACAAACATCAGTTTGCGCAGGTTCCCAACGGGGGTGTGGGAAGGAACAGAGGGACCAATCCCAAGGAACTGCAATCCCCTGTCCCCGTTACACACGATTTTAGATAACACTAACCGGTGTATAAACCAATCAAATAGAGGTCAGAGGTCGGAGCAACCGGCCCAATTCCGCCGTGAATGTCCCGATCCGGAAGAGTCACGCAATTGCGGCATCCCCTGGGGCCGCCTGTTCGGCCGGTTCATTATCGGCCGGTGGTATGACCACGTCGTCTTCGCGTCTTCGCGGAGATGCAGAGGGGGACAGCCGCCAAGATCTTAGCGTTTTCCGAAGCAGAGTCGGTGAGGCGAACGAGTGTCGTCTCCCATCATATCGGAAATTTAGAGATACCGGCGATCCCCAGGTGTAAGGAATGCCTCTGTCACGGAGGATTCCGCAACTTGAGGCAAACTCCCTCCTGCGAGCTAGTGTCCCAGGGGACAGGTCTTGATACACCGCGACTCGAGAATAGGAGCCACGTAAAGGGGGGCCCTGCCGCATCCTGCGGAGGAGTTGTTCTGCAACCCCAGTACGACGCATTCGTACCAGAATGTCTCTGGGGGTCCCAGCTGGGAGGCCTCGTGGTTTAGGGATCCTGAAGGCCGACTCAATCTCCAGATGAGCCGGAGGAAGGCTAGAGAGGGCTGTCGCCAGAAAGTCCCTCGCAAGAGAGGCAGGATCCTCCAAGTCTCCAGCCTCAGTGACACCCGTAGCTTGAAGTTGTTGCATCTCAATTTGTCTTCTAGGTGGTGTAGCACGTTATTAATAGCACTAATCTCCTTGTCCATAATCGTATGGTCATCGGCCAAGTTATTGTGCGCTTTCGCTATCTCCCCCATCTTTCCCTCCAATTGATCCATGCGCTCCGTGATAACTCCCACTTCCTCTCTAATGGAGCCCAAGAGCGCCGCTATGTCAGACATCATGGAGTCTCTGAAAGATCCCAGTAACTCTTTCAGCATGCCCTTTGTTACCGGAGCGTCATCATCGGACGTGGTCTGTTTCGCTTTGCCTCGCGTGTGCGGGCCAGGGCTGGCTGAGGGACCGGAGTCCTGGGAGAGACGCTTGTTAGCCGGCGCCATCTTGGAAGGAGCAGCTCGTGGTGTGCCCGGGGAGAAATAGTCCGTAAGTCTTTTCTCAGTTTGGGGGTGTTTAGGGGTCTTTTTCGACATCTCACCTGAGGCACCAACGGCAGGAGAGGTTGATCGCTCAGAGCGGAGTAGTTTGGGGCAATTAGGACGTCGTTTGATCGCTGTAGGACGGGTCGGTTGCTGGAGCTCTTTCAATGTGCGACCAGCGCCATCAACAGTTGGACACGCCGGCATTTGAGGTCTTAATGTCAGTTTCTGTTTGCTAGCAAGCTAGCTAATTCTTGTCCAGGTGTGGCTACTATGTGATTACTCCCATCCCATTTATAATGGTCTCATGGTTCCAGCAAGCTTCCTAAGGAGAAGGAAGTTCTCTGGAGAGCTGACCAGTGCTAAGCGTCTGCTGTCAAGGAGCGTGGCAGCAGGCATGAAGTTGTCTTGTTCCCCTGTCTGTCTTGCCTTCTTTCTTATTGTTTCTGTAGTTGGGACTAAAGCTCCCACTGGCCATTCCCTATTGAGGGCTACCATCAGGGCCAGCGAGGGACAAAGTTCTGTTCAGCGACAGGTTGAAATAACCCATAAAGGGACGGTAGGGAGATCAGGGCACACCTGCAGGTGGGTGCAGGAGGTCACCTCTCCCCTGTTCCCTATGAGTAGGGCCCTCCGCTGTATTTGTACCCTCCCAAGTGTCTCCCTGTCGTTTTTTGTTGTTTGCCGGACATCATTGGTCCGTGTGTCACTGTCACGCACGGTATCCGGACATCCCCCTTAATCCAGCATGACGGAGCATCTGGACAAATGCTTCCACGTGGACATATATGGATGATATGTACTTTTATTTTTCCCCTTTGATCTCTTTAAAGAGGACCTGTCACCCCCCTAAATATTAGAAGCTAAGGGGCAGCACTGAATGCAGCATATCTGCTGCATTCAGGCAAGAGGTCCCCCATGTCTGATGGCGTCCGGTACCCCGAGATAATAGTTTAGTAAAACTTACAATCTGGAGCAGGATGGACAGTCCCTGGTGCAGCAGCCTGTGTGTCTGTGCCACCTCCCTGCTGCCAATCACGTCCTCCTCGCTTTGTCTCTGCTTCCTGTGCTGGTGACGCAGGCAGAGCGAGGTAATGCTTATCCACGCCCCCGGCCGGCTGTCCCGCCTCCTGCTGTGACATCAGCGCATTTCCCCGCCCAGCTCCATAGCATAACATGCAGCTGGGCGGGGAAATGCTCTGATGCCACAGCAGGAAGCGGGACAGGCAGACAGAGGCCTGAGATAACATTACCTACTGCGTCACCAGCAGAGACAGAGCGAGGAGGATGTGATTGGCAGCAGAGAGACGGCACAGAGACACAGGCAGCCGCACCAGGGACTGCCCATCCGGCTCCAGATTGTAAGTTTTAGTAAACTATTACCTCTGGGTACCAGGCGCCATCAGACATGGGGGACCCCTTGCCTGAATGCAGCAGACATGGAGGGTGACAGGCCCTCTTTAAAAACTGCTCTGTGAACTCCCCCCAGTATCGTGGCTAGTCACGAACACTCTTTTCTCTCTGTTGGTGCATCCATCTGAACCCTGTTTGAAAAGCTGTTTAATACCATACGAGCAAGAGTTTCTCTCCCCAAAGAAAATATATATGCTATTCGTGATTGGATATGCTCCCTCAGATGTTCCTCTTCACGTTTCTTCAGGCTCTTTCATGAATGTGCTCAGCAAGATGGTAGCTACAGTTGAAATGATCCTCTTTTTGCAGATCCACAGCATATCTATCTAGCTCACCCTTATGTCTGTCTGAAAGAAGACATTTCTCTACGAAGACTGACCTGTCTGTCTTCCTCCATGAGTCCAGCAGTTTCTTGCCAGATGGCAGTGTTTTCCATTGTGAGAGATCCCTCTTATTTGTGGGGAGGTGCTGATGACAGACGCCAGCCTCCTCGGTTGGAGAGTAGTATTCCCGAAACTCACAGTTGAGGGTCACTGGAACACTCAAGAAACCTCACTTTTCTTAGTCATCATGGAACTCGGAGCTATTCATCTTTCTCCCCTTCGTGGCTGCATCTTCTGTCTGGTCTTGCAGTCCACATCTAATCAGACAACACCATAGCTGTGATATGCATCAATCACCAAGGTATAGCTTAAAAATGTCTTGTAGGTTTCTTGATGACCCCTTAGTTCATAGGTCCTATGATCATCTAACCTTTGGCTCCATCACCCTGACGATCTCCTTGCCTTTCCTGTTGCATCGCTTCCATTTTTCCATTAGTTGAGTCTCCATACTAGCTGCCTTATCCTGTTGTTCTTCCTTACTTGTTCTCCACTAGGACAAGATGTCCGATCCTTCCTTCATTCCTTCCTTCCTTCTTTTCTTTCCTCCATTTTGTCCTTTCCATTCTCATCCTACCAATCGGTCCCTTATCAAATTTGACCTGGTAAAGATGTGTTCTGCTCTGCTGTTCCATGTTCCAGAAGGACTAAGCACCCCCAGTTTGGGTTACTGCTTACTCCACAAGTGCAGTGGGGGCTTTCTGAGACTTTCATTATCTGGTTTCTGTTTTGCAGTTTCTCACGGCTACCTGTTTATCTGTGCATACCTCTTCCAAGTTCTTCACAGTGTACTCCTAAGCATGAGCAGATACAAGCAGTAGTGGCTCAGGTTCTGACCTAAGAGATTTGCCTCTGCTCTTCTATTTGCTGATACTATTTCTTCCCACCCTTGGGACTGCTTTTGGATGTCCCATGGTTTCCTCTGTCCCTCAATGAAGCGATAGAGAAAAGATTTTGTGTAATCACTGTAAATTCTTTCTCAGAGCCTTCATTGGGGGGGACACAGCATCTTTCCATCTTTGCACATTTTTTGGGTCAATCTGATTTTTTTTTTACATTGCTTTCCCTACTGCTATTTAACTTCCGGATTAGTTGGATTCCAACTCATGGATGTAGCATACTGAGGAGGGTATGACTTTTTATGCCTAATGTCATCCTCCTAGTGGTAGCAGCATACACCCCGTCATTTACCGTGTCTCCCAGTGAAGGCATCGAGAAGGAGATTTTACACTGTGTACCGAAAATCTCCTTTTTCCTAAGTAAAAACAATCAGATGGAGGTCTGAAAGTGGTTTTATTAAGAACCGTTGTTTTTCTCTTTGGTTCATTAACTTGAATGGATTAACTTGAATCCCTGCACAGATCAGAGTAGGACATGTGTGTATGCATGTATGTATTTTTTTTACATAACGAACATGTTCATTGCGCCATAGAATGTGTCCAAGTGCTGCCCTTGTAAATAAGGCACCATGGTTTGTGAAGATTACCAACGTTATTCAACGAAAACTATTTGTGGCAAGTGAAGCATTAGTAAGGGTTTCAGTATGTTTAGGACAAAGAAAAAAAAATAATTTGTGACCTTTTTAATTAATTTTACAGGAGCAACCTTGATAAACTACACAATGGCCTGGATCTCTCTAAGAAACTATTACGCGCCATTCAACAGACTGTAGCCAGTTGCATATGCACCAATCTTATTCTATCTCAGGGCCCTTTCCTGTACTGTTACCTTATGGAGGTTAGTATCAATTTTGTCCAGGGCAAACTTGGTTTATATGCTGTTTTCTGACCAATCTGAATGACCTGACCATGATAAAATTGTTCTGCGTTTGCTGTTTTTAACCACAGAAATTTATGTAAACGAGAACCAGTTCTCCTCATATTCTGTTTTACACTCATCAGTTGCTATAAATGGCAGATCAGATCAGAGTTTTAAATATTATTTATTTTAAGAGCACCATTGTTTCCATGGTGCTTTACAAGGCTCACTCAATCAATAAGCACACTAATTCATTTACACTCGCCAATTTTGACATGCTGCTGCTTGCAGATGGATAGCCACGTTCACCTGTAGGGGTGATTGTTGATACCTCCAACTACTACACTCAGAGTTTAACCGCAGGATCACGCAGTCTCTGGTGGTTCGTGCACACTGTGCTGTCTAGAGGTCCCCAAATCCATATTAGATGATGAATGAAAAGGAAGGGCGGCACTCACCGGATAAACGAGATGGTCTTTTTAATCCAAAATTTCGGAAACAAACATGGTGCAGGGAGGGGGCAAGAGGAGCCGCTGGACTATGGCACCGTTTCGCGACACGTGTCGCTTCTACGGGTTTTGGACCCGTAGAAGCGACACGTGTCGCGAAACGGTGCCGTAGTCCAGCGGCTCCTCTTGCCCCCTCCCTGCACCATGTTTGTTTCCGAAATTTTGGATTAAAAAGACCATCTCGTTTATCAGGTGAGTGCCGCCCTTCCTTTTCATTTGCTATTGCTGGTGCTTTGGCTGTGCACCCCGGTGGGAAATCGCCATTCCTGGAAGGAAATCTAACCGTGACTTTGGCCCTGCTAAGTGCCCTGATTGACTTGTTCACTATTGCAAATCCATATTAGACTAACAATGACCGAGCCCTTTGATTTTTGTTGACTCGGCTAAGTCTATAGGAGCCTTCCAACTATACCCTGACGGTTGATGCTGTTGACGTGTCTACTTTTGATCTAACGATCCTTTTGATTTCAGTGAGATAAATTACTACATAGGAGTCTCCTAGAGAACACACGGACGCTCAGCATACTGAGTACTTTTGTGTATTGGAGAGTCAGAAGAGAGGGCTGCCGGTATCTATTGTAAATTGGGTCCTAAAATTAACTTTGATTTGATTGGATACACTGTATGAATGCAGAGTGTTAATCGATGGAGGATCGGCAATAAGGCTGCCAGTCAAGGAACATTTAATAAACTGTTTACACATGCGCTTAGGCTGTGATTGTTCTAGATAGCACAAGTCCTGATTTCATGATAGATTTTATTGTTTGGCTTTTTTGTGACAAGTAACGATGCAGCCAGATGTTGGCTGTTAGTCAATAGTACCTTTTTTTAGATCTATGGCATTTTTTTTCCAAGCACAGTATGCTCTAGATATGGTGTATTTTTATGTGCTTTCCCGTTGAGCTTTCTAGGAAGAAGGTCCCGATAAATCAAGACAAGCATTTTCTTTTGCGCTCCATTGGGAGACCCAGACATTGGGTGTATAGCTTCCGACCTCCGGAGGACACACAAGGCATTACACCTAAAAGTGTAACTCCTCCCCTACTGCCTATACACCCTCTCCCGGGAGAATCCCATCAGTTCTTTGTTTTGTGTTGAAGGAGGCACACTCTATACTCATGCTCTCTCACTGTTTAGTGTCGGATGGAAGCAAAGAGGATCTTTTGATCCCCAGCATGTCTCCTTCCTCTTCCCCCGGGCGGAGGCGGTTGAGGTACCCCTAGGGTACAACGGGCTGGAGCCCTCATGCTGTTTATCCTTCTCCAACCCTTAGGGGCTCTGGAGAAGTGGGATTCTCCTGGCCCCCACATTTGGGCTCATCCACTCAGTCCACGGCTCCCCCGGTGTCTGCTGGCCTGTGTGAGGGATCCCCAGGGACCGGACCCTGCACCACTAATGAGGTACTCTGCGGGGGTCAGTGCTGCTTCTGCAGCCGGTCTGTACATCTGGGAAGGGAGCGCTGCCTCCTCCGGCTGTCCGGGATCCTGGCCAGGCGCTGCTGTGGCTTGTCCGCGATTTTTTTGTGTGCTCCGCGCTCGCCCCCTGCTGACAGGCGGCCGCGGAGCTAAATTTAGGCCCCGACTTGAGGCCTAGTGTCTCTGATGATGCGCTGGGGCTTCATGGGGCGGTGACGCCCCTTGGGTTGTGCCCGCCCCTTTGGAGGATGGCCGTGGGCAGGCCGCTCCTCGTTCTCCTATGGGGAATGCTGCCTCGCAGCCTGGGGGCGTTTGCCAGTGGGAGAGAGGACCTGCCCTCTGGATTCACGCGCTTGTTGGGGACACTCCCTGTCCACGCCCTCTTTCTCAGCTCCGTCGGCCATCTTGCGGGCTTCTTTTCCCTGCATTTTGCCGGTGGCTGCAGGGTCTAAACGTCTCTGGAGGGCACTCAAGGTCCGGTAGGTCACCTCAGTCTCTGGTGGTGCTCTATTCTCCTCCCTGACTTCACATTACGCTCCACTTCCCCTCCTCTGAGTTCTCTCATTGAGGTCACTAAGGGGACACCATGTCTAGCTCCAGGAACAAAGCTCCTAGGGTGCAGACACGTTATCATGCTTGCACAGCATGTCAGGCCCAGCTGCCTGCTGGATCCTCTTTCCCTCATTGCTCGGCTTGTTCCCCGCATAAGGCTGATATTTCGCCGGCTGCTGCAGTCCAAGTAACTGCCTTGGTGCACGAGGCTCCCCCCAGTTCTGGGTCTTTGGCGTCTGCGCGTGGCCCGGTGGATCCAGCGGTGCCTCCGCCTTGGACGGCTGTTTTTGCTCAGTCCATTTCTGACTCTGTGTCTCAGTCTATGGCGGCTATGACCAGAACCCTGCGGGAGTCCTTGTCAGGTGCATGGGAGGGTTCCTCTGGAGCCTCCGCCACACGTCGTAGGTGTCGTGGTTCTTCCTCTACTAGAGGTTTGGACTCTGGCGACAATTCTGGACTCTCGGAGCTGTCTCCGCGACCCCCCAAGTGGCCACGTCGGTCGGTTTCTCCTGCGCCCTCGCAGGCGGGCTCCCGTGCTGGGGGCTCCCTGTTGGAAAGGGAGGAGGACTTAGACTCCGTCAGGGTCCCTGATGAGGACCTGGACGAAGGTTCTTTGGTGGACGACTTGGTGTCTTCTATCAATACGGTGCTGGATTTGACGGTTCCCGCTCCGCCGGTGGATTCCTCCGTTTCGGAGGAACTTTACCAGTTTCTCCCTCCAGCCAGGTCCAGAGGTTTCTTCCTGGATCATTCTAACTTCCGCTCTACAGTTCAGACCCCTCGGGCCTGTCCTGACAAGCGCTTTGCTAAGAAGCAGAAAGATTCCCGTTACCCCTTTCCACCAGATGTGGTCAAGGGTTGGTCTGTTTCCCCGAGAGTGGACCCTCCGGTTTCTCGGTTGTCCGCCAATACCGTTATGTCGGTGGCGGACGGGTCCTCTCTCAAGGATCCCACGGACAGGCAGATTGAGCTTCTGCAGAAGTCCATTTTCGAGGCCACAGGTGCCTCTTTTGCCCCAGCCTTTGCGGCTGTGTGGGCCCTTCAAGCGGTTTCAGCTTGTCTTTCTTAGATCCCTAGGGTGTCTTCGGGAATTCCTGAGGTGGCGGTTCTGACGTATCGGGCCGAGGCGTTTACGGACTATGCTTGATCCGCAATCATGGAATCTGCTAGCCGAGCTGCGGTAGCTTCGGCTAACTCGCTGGCAGCACGTCGGATGTTGTGGCTGCGTGATTGGAAGGCGGATGCTACGTCTAAAAAGTTCCTCCAGGGCCTCCCGTTTTCGGGAGATATGCTATTTGAGGAATGTCTTGACGATCTCATCAAGGAGTCTACAGGGGGGAAATCCACCTCCTTGCCGCAATCTGAGGCGCAGAAGACGGTCAGCGTCAGCTGCATGCTAGGTTTCGCTCCTTTCGTCCCTCCTCCAAGTCAGCCTCATCCTCCTCCTCCTCCTCTTCCCGTCCGGACAAGGACCAGAGGTCTCATAGGTCCTAGAAGTCTAAGGCCCAACAGAAGAAGCCCGCCGGTGACTCAGCCGCCAAGCCTGCCTCCTCCTGACTCTTCGCCTCCCTCGGTACCGTCCAAGATTGGTGGCAGGCTCTCCCGCTTTGGAAGCATCTGGCAAAGTCGCATCCTGGACCGGTGGGTGGTGGATGTGGTCTCTCCGGCGAGGGATGCGGCTTTTCAGCTAGCGCTGGACGCTCTGCTTCAGAGCGGAGTTGTGGTTCCGGTTCCGTCAGAGGAACGGTTTCGGGGGTTTTATTCCAACCTCTTCACGGTTCCGAAAAAGGACGGTTCGGTGCGACCGGTGTTGGACCTCAAGCTCCTCAACTGGCACGTGAGAGTCAGGCCCTTCAGAATGGAGTCCTTACGCTCGGTGATAGCGTCCCTGTCTCAGGGGGATTTCCTGGCTTCGGTGGACGTGAAGGATGCTTATCTCCACATCCCCATTGCCCCTGCTCACCAGCGATGGCTGCGGTTCGCGGTGGGAGAGGAGCATTTCCAGTTAGTGGCGTTGCCCTTCGGCCTCTCCTCAGCTCCGAGGATCTTCACCAATGTGATGTCTGCGATAGTGGCAGTGCTGCATTTGCAGGGACACGCGGTCACTCCGTATCTGGACGACCTGTTGATCAGAGCCTAGTCTGCGGAACAGTGTCAGATGAGTCTCTCTGCCACTCTGGACACTCTTCGGACCTTCGGTTGGATAGTCAACTCCCCGAAGTCGGTCCTCATTCCTACTCAGACGATCTTGTATCTGGGCATGGAGTTCCACACTGTCCCGGCTCTGGTGATTCTTCCTCTCGACAAGCAGTCCTCGATTGCGGAGGAGGTCCGGTTCCTTTTGCAGGCGGACTTGGTTCCCATCAGACGTCTCATGCACGTTCTGGGGAAGTTGGTGGCGACCATCGAGGCGGTCCCTTTTGCGCAGTTTCATCTGCGTCCGCTTCAGCTGCAGATTCTGCGCGGATGGGACAAGAATCCATCCTCTCTAGATCGGTGCATTGCCCTTTCTTCCGCGACGAAGGAATCTCTCCGATGGTGGATGTTGCCCAGGTCGATGTCCCGAGGCAGGTCGTTCCTTCCCACCTCTTGGTTGGTGGTCAGTACGGACGCCAGCCTTCTGGGTTGGGGTGCGGTGTTCCTGCATCACAGGGCTCAGGGCACCTGGACGACGCAGGAATCATCCTTACAGATCAACGTCCTGGAGATTCGAGCCGTCTACCTGGCTCTCCTGGCCTTCCAGAGGTTTCTGTCGGGGAATCCAATTCGGATCCAATCCGACAAAGCGACTGCTGTCGCCTACATAAACCGCCAGGGAGGCACTCGCAGCCGTCAAGCCTTTGCGGAGGTCCAACCCATCCTTCGGTGGGTAGAAGACAACGACGCGTCCATCTCGGCTGTCCACATCCCCGGTGTGCACAATTGGGAGGCCGACTACTTAAGCTGGCAAGGAATGGACGAGGGAGAATGGGCTCTTCACCCAGAGGTGTTTCGGCACATCTGCAGCACTTGGGGAACTCCGGACGTGGACCTGATGGCGTCCAGGCTGAATCGACAAGTTCCAGCCTTCATGTCTCGCGCCCGAGACAGCCTGGCAGTGGGGACGGATGCGCTGGTCCAGGATTGGTCCCGCTTTCGTCTTCCCTATGTCTTTCCCCATTGGCCTTGTTACCCAGGGTCCTGCGGAAGCTCGGGGCGGAATGCAGGCGAGCCCTTCTCATCGCCCCGGACTGGCCCAGAAGGGCTTGGTACCCGGACCTGTTACGGCTCTCGGTGGGGGATCCATGGAGGCTCCCGGATCGGCCGAGATCTCTTGTCTCAAGGTCCTTTCTTCCGCCACAATTCCTCGGCCCTGAGCCTGACTTTGTGGCGCTTGAAGTCTGGTTGTTGACGTCCCGTGGTTTATCCACTAGCGTCGTTGCTACCATGAGACAGGCCAGGAAACCGATTTCTGCAGGAATCTACCGCAGAGTATGGAAGATTTTCTTCTCATGGTGCCGTATCCACGGCAATTCTCCCTGGCCTTTCTCTCTGTCAACCCTTCTTGGCCTTCCTCCAGTCGGGGTTGGATAAGGGTTTGGCACTCAGTTCCATCAAGGGACAGATCTCGGCGCTGTCTATTCTTTTACGTTTACAAAATACGTTTGTTCAGGGGGCGAGTCACATCATTCCGCCCTACAGACGGCCTTTGGACCCATGGGATCTTAACCTGGTCCTTGCGGCGTTGCAGAAGCCGCCTTTTGAACCTCTTAGGGAGGTTTCTCTTTCCAGGCTTTCACAGAAGGTTGCCATTTTGGTTGCCATCACTTCTCTGCGGAGAGTTTCGGAGTTGGCTGCCTTGTCCTGTCAGTCTCCTTTTCTGGTGTTTCACCAGGATAAGGTGGTTCTTCGGCCTGTGGCGGAGTTCTTGCCTAAGGTGCTTTCCCCTTTCCACCTGAATCAGGACATTGTCCTGCCATCTTTTTGCCCGCATCCGGTTCACCAGTATGAGAAGTCTCTCCATACTTTGGATCTGGTCAGGGCTCTCAGGATCTACGTTTCCGAACAGCGTCATTTCGCCATTCGGATGCCCTGTTCGTTCTGACTATGGGTCAGAAGAGGGGTGAGCCAGCCTCCAAGTCTTCTTTGGCTAGGTGGATCAAGACTCCTATTCGGGAGGCTTATGTCTCCTCTGGTTTGCCTGTACCTGCTGGTATTAAGGCTCATTCCACAAGGGCTGTGGGGGCCTCGTGGGCCTTGCGTCATCAAGCCTCAGCTCTTCAGGTGTGTCAGGCGGCCACATGGTCTAGCCTTCACACCTTTACTAAGCATTATCAAGTCCATGCTTTGGCATCGGCTGATGCCAATGTGGGCAGGCTGATCCTTCAGGCAGCGGTTGCTCATTTATGATGGGCCTGCTTTTGGGTTTTTTCCCGCCCTGGGATAACTTTTGAACATCCCAATGTCTGGGTCTCCCAATGGAGCGCAAAAGAAAAAGAGAATTTTGTTTACTTACCGTAAATTCTTTTTCTTATAGCTCCTATTGGGAGACCCAGCTCCCACCCTGTGCCTTTTTGGGGCTTTGTTCTCTGCTAGTGCCAGGTGTCGTTTCACCTCGCGTGTTGGCCCTGTTGGCCGTTTGTTATTTCCCAGTCCTGTTGGGCTGGGCGCGGGTGGTCTTTCCTCCTTCCTGCTTGTGCACCGAACTGATGGGATTCTCCCGGAAGGGGGTGTATAGACAGTAGGGGAGGAGTTACACTTTTGGTTTGTAATGCCTTGTGTGTCCTCGGAGGTCGGAAGCTATACACCCAATGTCTGGGTCTCCCAATAGGAGCTATAAGAAAAAGAATTTACGGTAAGTAAACAAAATTCTCTTTTTTTACTTTGTCAGAGGTGGGCGAAAATGGAGATGCCGAAAGTCTCAAAATTTTAGCAGTGTCTCAAGTTGGACCAAACTTTTGTGACTTTTCAAAGCCAGAATTCTGGTGTAAAGGCCATGACAAATTTGGCATAAATTGTTTAAAGAGAAAATAAAAATCCAGATATAAATTTTGGTAATTAGTCTTTTTACTCTTTACCTAAAGCTCAGAAATCTTTTTATCTTTAGGGAACTCCAGATGTCAAGATGTTTTCTAAACCTGTGTCATTGAGTCTTCTTTGTAAATACTTGCTGAAATCCTTTGTCAGTTCTGTGAGTATGTATTTGATATTACTTCAAATGCTTTGTAACAGTATGGCTTAATAGTTTCTAACCTGTTTGTTAAAATTGTGTAATCTTGTGTTAGTGTGTGTATATATTTATATATACCAATCTTCATGAGTTGAAATAACTCCTTTTTGCCCCACTAAAAATAAAAGTATAAAAAAAAAAAAAAAATACACACATTGGTGGTATCATCACGTCTAGAAATGGCAGATCTATCAAAATATATAATCAATCAGATCCTTAAACTGTAACAGAAAAAGAAGTCCAAACGCCAAAATTACATTTTTTGGTCACCGCAACATCACAATAAAATGCAATAACAAGCGATCGAAACAGCGCATCCATCATTAGAAATGTCAGCTCAAGCCACAAAAAATAAGTCCCAGATCCCAAAAAATGAGAACGCTATGGGTCACGGAAAATGGCGCAAAAAGTGTATTTCTTTTTCTTTAAAAAACGTCTGAAAATGGTTTCATCTTTTAGATAAAAGTATACGTGTCGGGTATCTGCGAACTCATGCCGACCCAAGGCATCATACTGACATGTCAGTTTGACCAAATACTGAACATGGTGAATAAAAAAAAAAAAAAAAAACAAATGTGCTATTGCATTTTTTTTGCAATTTCACCACACTTGGTGTTTTTTGCCATTTTCCTATACACTAAATGTTAAAATAAATTATGTAATTCAAAAGTACAACTCGTCCCGCAAAAAACAAGCCATCGTGTTTATATTGATGGAAAAATAAAAAAGTTATGGATTTTGGAAGAAAGGGGGGAAAAGCAGAAAATCACCCGGGGGGTGAAGGGGTTAAAAGCAAAGATTTACTTTTACCTTGAATATTGTAATGAATATTATTATTTTAGCCCATACATAGCATAAAATACATGCACATTAAAATTGCCTAAATAATTGACGGACACCTACAAAGACGGAGATGACCCTGTCCACAAGGGCTTACATTCAACTTTAATGTTCTGTTAAGAGCATAAGTACAAAGTCTAGGTCTAACTGCAAAGCATCCTGAGACGGACAAACAGATTTTGAATCGAAATAAACTTTGAAGACAATTGCCGGTTTTCTGTCAGAAAGAGGATGAGGTCTTTCCTGACTTCAAAATTCATTGCTGCATTTTTAGTTCTTTAAATGTGTTCTTTCTAAAACTGTCCAACTGAAGGCTGTGCACTGCTCTCCTTCAATTGTGAGCTTTTCCTTGCCTGTCCTTACTCTAAAGACCTCTTTCCGTTGACTGAGAAATAGTATTTCCTCCAATCTTGAGGGATATCCTCCTGTCCTTTGCACTTGCAAAGGGTTCAAGGGGTTGTTTTCATGATTATATATATATATATATGAAATATATATGTATCAAGCATATTTGGGGTTGTCTGGGGCAGTGTTGTGTATTATTGACCCATGACGTTGTGCAATGTCATGGGCTGGTTACAGGGGTTGAATTTTGAGCACCGGCGTGGAGCTCACATCAAACACCTGACATCTCCGCTGATATCAGCTGAGATGTCGGGCTAACAGCACCGATCGGATCCAGGATCCGATCGATGCTGTTAACTCTTTGGATCCCACTGTCAATCGTTGACAGCGGGATCCAAAGGTGCCGCGGCGGTGAACGCACTGTTCCGCTGCTTGCACCAAAGATCCCATGGGATCTCTGGTGCTCACATGACAGCGTGGGGTCCTGGCTTTACCCCGAAAGTTGTCACGGAGCACTTCCGGTGAGTGGTTGGCAAGTGTTGCCAACCACTCACTGTCCGTAATTCTGGCAGATACCGTTTGTGCTGCAGCTCTTCGGTATCTTTCAGAAGTGATTGGACTGTGGAGCAGGGTGCCTCTATGGGGCTGTGTAAAAGTAAGAGAAAATGAATAAAGGTTTTCATAAACAGGTAAAAAAAACAAAAAAACACAAGTTCAAATCACCCCCCTTTTCCCCTATTCACAATAAAAGTATTAAAAAGAAAAAAAAAATGCACGTTTGGTATCGCCGCGTTCAGAATCGCCCGATCTATCAAGATATAAAATCAATTAATAAGAGCCGTAAACTGCGTAACGGAAAAAAGGTCCAAGCGCCAAAATTAAGTTTTTTTTTGGTCGCCGCAACATTGCTATAAAATGCAATAACTGGCGATCAAAACAGCGCATCCACCCAAAAATGGTATCATTAGAAATATCAGCTCAAGACACAAAAAATAAGCCGTCCACAGTCACAGGTCCCGAAAAATGAGAACGCTACGAGTCGCAGAAGATGGCGCAAAAAGTGGATTATTTTTATTTTTTTTCCCCTTAAAATCTCTGAATTTTTTTTCGCCACTTAGATACCAGTAGAGGTATACATGTTTGGTATCTACGAACTCGTACCGACCCGAGGCATCACACCATCATGTCGGTTTTACCATATAGTGAACATGGCGACTAAAAAATCCAAAAAAACAACGTGTAATTTTACTTTTTTTGCAATGTCACTGCAATTGGATTTTTTTTTGCAATTTCCTGTACACAATATGGTAAAATAAATTATTGCATCTGAAAGTACAACTCGTCCCGCATAAAACAAGCCATCATATGTCTATATTGACAGAAAAATAAAAGTTATGGCTCTTGGAAGCAGGGGAGGAAAAAATGAAAATTAAAAATTCCTAGGTCATGAAGGGGTTAAATAGAGGATATCCATGTTTGATATGACTATTATGTATATATTGGCTGTTCTACTATTTTTCTTTTCTTCTGAATATTAGACTAAAAACAAGAGATGTAAGCTGCTTCCCCTGGTTCTGGCTGCTCCTCTGGATATTGAGAAGGGGACAGTGATAATGGTGGGAATTCCTCCAGAAGTTGAGAGTTCTGACAAAAAGAAGTAAGAGTCTTTTATTTGGGGTACATATTAGTCTCTATGTGCATACAGGATTTGTTTACTTACTTCTAAAGCACCACTCCAGCCTTGCCATCTTGTGCTAGTAACTTCTCACTGGTCAGAAATTAAATCATAAGAGCTCTATGAAAGTCAGATTGATGCTTACATTCAGATGTATTGAAAAGTGACTGACTGAGCAGTTGGAAGGTGAATATCAGACAGGGTGCATGGGGCACTTTTAAATGCACCCCTCTAGATGGGCAAAGTGAATCGATGGAGTGGGGTTTTAGAGGGGTTGTCCATCACCATAAACTTGCCTACCAATGTGGCCTTGCTTCTTTTCATTAGGTGGTAAGGTTTTTCGATTGTGTCCTGGCATTAACATCTGCATCACGTGACTGCTGCAGCTTTTACATCCTGTTCTAGTGCAGGAGGCATTACATGCAGAACATTTCAGTACAGATGAGCTGTAAATGTCAGCCGTCTACTCCCTGAAATGTTTAATACTTATTTTTAATAAACTCAAAGTTTCTCGCACAGTATATGAATATTTTAATTTCTTGTTGTTACATTTTCTAACAATACTATTATGTTCATGTAATTGTAATACTTAAGCACCTATTTTTTTTTTTTTGTTACCTCTAGTTTCTTTGGTCGAGCCTTTGAGAAAGCTGCGGAGAGTACAAGTTCTCGGACGCTTCACAATCAGTTTGACATGTCAAGTGAGTGGTGACTGTCCTTGATAAGTTATGATGTCAGATCAAACTTTTGAGGTTTAGTTTTAAGCTTTGTGGCTGGCTGCACAGTAGCTGATGCAGTGGCTTTAATGAGGTCAGACTGGAAGTTCAGTGTGACCATGTCCCTCTTAACATGTTTTGAGTGGTTGGAATTTTACCATCCAAACTGCTGAGATGAAGAGGTGAGGGGATTGCCTTCTACAGAAATAGCTTTTCTTTCCTCATGAGCGCCTGAACCAAAAGCTTTGTATGATGACTGATAATTTATCTTGAAGATCATTAGAACATGAGGAATTACAGAATGTTATTGATAGTAACTTCTTTAATTCATATTTAGTAATTGAATTAAGGACAGAAGACCGAAGCAAATTCTTAGATGCTCTTATTTCTCTTCTCTCCTAAGGTATGTTAAGTTCAGAATGTACCTATTTTTACCCATAATTGTTAATGTAGCACCATTATTTAAAAGAATGTACATTTGGTTGTAATAATTAGATTTTTACTTACTATCTATTGGTTTATGTGTGTCCCTGTTTTATAGAGTGGGCTTATCATTACAGCCATGTATTATGTACTTTAGATGCATTAAAGCATTAGTTAACTTTTTTTTTCAACTTTATATGGCAACAAAGAGATGGTAACCTATAATTTCTCTTTCCAGGAATTTCTGCTTTTCAAGTTGGCCCTTGTGTTGTCACACTCGTCTCCATGTAAATGAGCTTTTCTTTTATCTATTTTTTTTTACAAGTGGTGTTTTTATGTGCAAGCTTTAAATTATAGCTGAGGCTTTTCAGCAAAAATAATTTTATCATATTCATTCCTGATTAGTTGCCTAATATTGTAAATAAAACACATTAAAGCCATCAAGACTGCTAGTTTTGTTTCACAGGTTTGAGCAGTGATCATTTTAAATACTGGTCAACACAATTTTTCTGGCAAAAGGTTTTAAAATATATTTGAAGTCAATTTTGGCTGCTGATTATGAATATGAACTCTGTTTTTGGCTATCACATCAGGATTTCGAGATATTTTCAATTATTGATGAAAATTACTCCTATCGAATGTTTTTTGATAAAAACACATGATTTTCGGGACTACATTTTGTATATTTTTAATCAAGGAATAACAAAGATTACAAAGTCTATGTACAGCAAATCAAATATACTTACAGAATTAAACTACAAAATATAAAAACAAAAATATATGGCACACAGATGAATGGCAAATGGCAGTTATTTGAACTTTCTTTTCTTGGCTGATCTGTGATGTACAGCTTCTGGGTTGTCTCTCATCAAGCTCCAGCAATAGTCAGCCGTCATATGTGAGTCCCACCGACCTTGATACCGTTCTTCCATTGTTTTAATGTCCTGATGAAAACGCTCCCCTTGTTCCTCGCTCTCATCCCCAAAGTTCTCTGGAAAAAAGTCCAAATGCCTGTGTAAATAGTGAATTTTGATAATAATAAATCTTTATTTTCTGGTCATCATAATGGGAGACCCAGACAATGGGTTTAGGGCTCTGCCCTCCGGAGGTCACACTAGGTACTACAAGTTTGTAGACACCGCCTCCTCCGCTTATAAACCCCCACCGTAGGAGACATCCTCAGTTTTAAACTTAGTGTGCTCGGAGGATCACGCTTTGCTTGCACTTCACTGCATTCTCACAACTTACGTGATGGCGTCTGAAGACAAGGTAAAAGGGTCCTATCGGGACCGGTGACTGCCTCCCCGCTCACCCTTAGTGGCACACGCTGGTGGAGGTACCGGAGGGCCTAGAGCCTGGACACTTCGTGTTCTCCCGGTACGCTGTCACGCTCCTTTCCATCCCTCTCTGGGGGGCTCTGGAGAGTGGGAGATGGGAGCCTTGCACAGCTCCGCTCCGTCCGAGGCCTCCCTAAATGGTGCTTACAGACCGGACTGGAGCCAGCCCAGTCTGAGGCCTCCCTAAATGGTGCTTACACTCCAGACTGGTGCTGCACCCCCGTCCGAGGCCTCCCTAAATGGTGCTTACATACCGGACAGGCACTGAGGCCCGTGCGTCTCCTGTGTGCCTGGGGGTAGTGTCGAACACTTTATGTGTCCTGACACTCAGACCGCGCGTACCCTCGGGTCCGCGGTTCTGTCGGTGTGCCCTGTGCTGGGGTCACCCTGGCTGACCGCCCTGTGTATCACAGGGGCTGCGGCTATGGACTGCAGGTGTTTGTATATACTGACAGTCTGTGTGTGTATGTTGTATGCACACTTTCCCGCGCTGCGGGCTCTAGTCACCTCCATTACTGAGGCTGCCTGGAGGATGGGAAGCAGCCCTTGCGGTGACGTCACCGACGGGCGTGTGTGTGTGCTTCCCGCGTGTTCTCGGCGCCGCCCACGACTTTGCTCTCGGCGGCCATCTTCTCCCTCACTTCCCGGCTGGGATCTATCGGCAGCACGTGTCGGCACTTCAGGGGAGACCGGAACTCGCGGAGGTCACACACACACACACCGCTTCCTCCTACCGCTTTACTGCGGTCGGTAAGCCACCGGGTTTCCCGGTTTGTTTTGTGAACGGCAAATTGGCTTATATTCTCCCCACTGTGGCGATGTCTTCAGTTGGGAAGCATGCTGCTAAGGCGGCGGTGGTCACCATTACCTGTGCTACATGCAACGGGACACTGGTGGAGGGGTCCTGCAATAACTGTGGACGCCCAGAGACCCGGACTGCCACTACTGAGGCTGCAAATCCGGGATTATACCCTGAGGTTCAGGTGATCCCAGGGCCATGGGAAACGCAGAATAGGATCAATGAATCCCTGCTGTCCCAGATGTCCTCCATGTCGCAATCCCTGGAGGCACTTCATAGGAGACTGGAAAACCCAGCTACTCCTCCCAGTTACCCCCGGGTGTCTCTTACTTCTACTGTGAGACCCTCTAAGCGAGCTCGTCGTGAGGAGTCACCCGAGCTCCAGGCTCTCTCTGAGGAGGAGCGTTCCTCTGATGGTGAGGAAGATGATGGGGTTCTACTCTCGGGTCTGTGTCTGAACCTCCAGATGGGGTGGAGGATCTGGTGTCCTCCATCAATGAGACATTGCGTCTTGTCACTCCTCCTGAGGAGGTGACTGTACACCCCAAGGAGGTCTATCAATGGCTGCGGCCGGAGGCCAGACCAAGTGGATCCTTCATGGACCACACTAATTTTGGAAGGGTGATTAGAGCACCCAGGTTACATCCTGGGCGGCGTTATGTCCGTAAACCCAAGGACAATCGCTTTCCCTTTCCCCAGGAGGTGCTTCAGGAATGGTCGCAGTCTCCAAAGGTGGACGCTTCCATGACCAGGATTGCTGCACGCTCCTTGTTTTCTGCCTCTGATAGCTCCTCATTGAAGGATGCTACTGATAGACAGGTCGAGCAACTCGCCAAGTCTTCCTATGAGGCTGTGGGGTCTTCCTTTGCCCCTAATTTTGCCGCGGTCTGGACCCTACAAGCGATTACCACCTGCTTGGATGGTATCACTGAACTAGCTAGGTCCAGTCCAGAGGTCCTGGCGCTTACCGACAGAGCAAGGGCTTACGCGGATTACGCCAGGACGGCAACTTTGGAAACTGCCACTCGCTCTGCTGTGGCCTCCGCCAATGCAATTGCGATCCGCAGGCTGTTGTGGCTGCGTCTTTGGGACTCAGATACCACATCTAAGAAGATTTTGCAGAATCTTCCATTCGCTGGTGACAGGCTTTTTGGCACCGAGCTGGACAAGTTGATAAAGGATTCTGCTGAGTCTAAGATCCCGCAGAATAAGCCTAAGCCACGGTACACCGTGAAAAGGAACCCTAAGCAGTGGTCCTTTCGCTCCAGCTCACAGTCATCAACGACGTCCGCTCGCTCGGACCGAGGGGGCAAGCCTGCTACTCAGTGGCGTTCCAAGAGTCGTCAGAAGAAGCCGGCGGGGGCAGCGGCTGCCACCCCCAAGCCCGCCTCGACATGACTCGCTCTCTCGTCCTGCCTCCCCACAGGTGGGGGGACGCCTGTCTCGATTTCAGGACAGGTGGCTCCTTCACGTTCAAGACCAGTGGGTTCGAGACGTAGTCTCAAGAGGTTACAGGATAGAGCTGACGTCAAAACCAATACCCCGATTCCATCGGTCGGTTCCATCTCCAGAAAAGGCTCAGGCTTTTCACCTGGTGTTGGAGGGACTCCGCAGAGACGGAGTGGTGGTCCCAGTGCCCACGGAAGAGAGGTTCAGGGGTTTTTACTCCAACCTCTTTATTGTCCCAAAGAAGGACGGCTCTTTTCGCCCGGTTTTGGACCTCAAGTTGTTCAACCGTCACGTGTTGGTTCGGAAGTTCCGCATGGAATCCCTGCGCTCCGTGATCGCGGCTGTGTCGCAGGGAGACTTCCTAGCGTCCATCGATATCAGGGACGCTTACCTTCACGTGCCCATTGCACCAGCTCATCAGCGCTGGTTGAGATTCGCAGTGGGGGAAGAGCACTTCCAATTTGTGGCACTGCCATTCGGGCTAGCCTCGGCACCGCGGGTGTTCACAAAGGTGATGGCCTCCATGATGGCTCTCCTGCATGTGCAGGGCACGCCGTCATACCCTATTTGGACGACCTGCTGGTCAGGGCGCCATCGGAAGACCTTTGTCGGGTGAGCCTGGAGGCGACCATGAAGTCTCTGGAACAGTTCGGGTGGCTTCTCAACATTCAAAAGTCGACCCTGGTTCCGACCCAGTCATTGACGTATCTGGGCATGGACTTCCACACGGACTCAGCCCTGGTGTCCCTACCTCAAGCCAAACAGCTAGCGATCCACTCAGGAGTGCAGAATGTCCTCCTGTCACCACAATCAACCCTACGGGTATTGATGAGACTGGTGGGACGCATGGTAGCGGCGATGGAGGCGGTGCCGTTCGCACAGTTTCGCCTCCGTCCTCTCCAGCTGGAGATTCTTCGCAGATGGGACAAGAGGACGATCTCGCTGAATCGGCTGGTGACACTGTCACAACCGACCAGGGACTCCCTACAGTGGTGGCTCCAGCCACGTCACCTGTCACGAGGCCGGTCCTTCCTAAAACAGTCATGGTTAGTGGTGACCACAGACGCCAGTCTGAAGGGCTGGGGTGCGGTGTTCTTGCACCACAGGGCTCAAGGCCTCTGGACTCAGTCGGAGTCGGCATTGCAGATCAACATGCTGGAGATCAAGGCGGTCTATCTGGCGCTCCTGGCGTTTCAGAAATTCCTGTCAGGACACCCCATTCGGGTGCAGTCCGACAATGCGACGGCCGTCGCCTACATAAATCATCAGGGAGGGACCAGAAGTGCTCAGGCCCTCGCCGAAGTCCACCGCATTCTAGCTTGGGTGGAGGAAAACGGCTGCCTGATCTCCGCAGTTCACATCCCAGGGGTCGAGAACTGGGAGGCCGACTACCTGAGCCGACAGGGGATGGACTCCGGAGAGTGGTCTCTACATCCAGACGTCTTCTGGGACATCTGCGGCAGATGGGGCACTCCGGACGTGGATCTGATGGCCTCACGGCTGAATCATCAGGTGCCCCAATACATGGCAAGATCGTGGGATCCTCAGTCTCTGGGGGCGGATGCCCTGATCCTGAGTTGGTCCAGCTTCCAGCTGCCATATGTGTTCCCGCCTCTGGCTCTGATTCCCAGGGTCCTGTGGAAAATCAGGATGGAATGCAGAGTAGCCATTCTAGTGGCTCCAGATTGGCCCAGGAGGTCCTGGTACCCGGACCTGTGGCAACTGTCAGGCGGACACCGGTGGGCTCTTCCAGAACGCGCAGATCTACTCGCGCAAGGCCCATTCTTCCACCTCAATTCCAGGGCCCTCAGATTGACTGCATGGCTCTTGAGGCCTGGCTGCTGACATCCAGAGGCTTCTCTCCTACCGTGGTTGCCACTATGAATAGGGCTAGGAAACCTGTTTCCAGGAAGATATACCACAGAACGTGGAAAATCTTTTTCTCCTGGTGTGCCTCTGGTGGACGCTCACCGTGGCCATTGTCCATCCCGACATTGTTGGCCTTCCTACAGTCGGGGTTGGAGTTGGGATTATCCCTTGGCTCTCTGAAGGGTCAAGTATCAGCACTTTCAGTACTGTTTGACAGGCGCTTGGCGCTCCTCCCGAAGGTCCGTCAATTTCTGCAGGGGGTATCTCGGGTGGTTCCGCCTTACAGGCGACCTCTGGACCCTTGGGACCTCAACATGGTCCTGGCGGCAGTGCAGAAACCGCCGTTTGAGACACTGAGAGACATCTCTCTCTCTCGTCTGTCCAGAAAGTGGTCTTTCTGGTGGCAATTACGTCTCTGAGAAGGGTCTCAGAATTGGCTGCACTTTCGTGCAAGTCACCCTTTCTGGTGGTTCACCAAGACAAGGTGGTGTTGCGCCCACGGCCAGAGTTCTTGCCGAAGGTGGTTTCAACGTTTCACCTAAACCAGGAGATTGTTCTCCCATCATTTTGCCCCGCTCCCGTTCATCAGGTTGAGCGCGACCTCCATACTCTGGATCTCGTGAGGGCTGTACGCATTTATGTGTCCAGGACCGCCTCCTTTAGGAGTTCGGATTCCTTATTTGTCCTCACGATGGGTCGCTATAAGGGGTCCGCGGCTTCGAAGTCGACCTTGGCCAGATGGATCAAGGCTCCCATTCAGGAGGCTTACCGGTCTTCTGGTTTGCCTCTCCCGGTGGGTTTGAAGGCACACTCTACTAGAGCTGTAGGTGCCTCCTGGGCCTTGCGACATAGAGCGTCTGCTCTACAGGTGTGTCAGGCGGCCACTTGGTCCAGCCTGCACACTTTCTCTAAGCACTATATGGTGCATGCCCATGCCTCTGCGGATGCGAGTTTGGGCAGGCGGGTTCTCCAGGCGGCGGTTGCCCACCTTTAAAGGGAACCATGTGTTATCCGTCTTGTTGAGGAACTCTTCCCGCCCTGGGGTATTGCTTTAGGACATCCCCATTGTCTGGGTCTCCCATTATGATGACCAGAAAAAAGAGAATTTTGTTTACGTACCGTAAATTCTTTTTTCTTTAATCATCAATGGGAGACCCAGCACCCACCCAGTTGTTCCGTTGCATGTTTTGCATTTGATCTGTTCTCTGTTGAGACAGTGTTTCCGGGTTGTTACACCGTCTGTGCACGGCATTCTTCCCGATGTTTCGGGTGTGGTTTATTTTCTCCTCGCAGCTTATGGACTAAACTGAGGATGTCTCCTACGGTGGGGGTTTATAAGCGGAGGAGGCGGTGTCTACAAACTTGTAGTACCTAGTGTGACCTCCGGAGGGCAGAGCCCTAAACCCATTGTCTGGGTCTCCCATTGATGATTAAAGAAAAAAGAATTTACGGTACGTAAACAAAATTCTCTTTATAGTGCCAACATATTCCGCAGCGCTTTACAATGTAGGGGTTAGAGTACAGAAAATATAATACAGTAAATAATTACAGTAGAGAACGAATACAGTAAAATAATTGATACAAAACAATAGGCATAGAATCAATGTAAAAAAGAAAATACAATAAATAAAGCAAGAAATGAAGATGACCCTGCTCAAAAGAGCTTACAATCTACAACGGTATAGGGGTTGCACAAGGTACAGGGGCTTATTGTACTCATGGTCCAGGAAATAGGGCATAGAAATAAGCTTACATGGATGGTCATCAGACAGTCTGTGTACACCTTTTTGGTTTGGTGGAGTTTGTAGAAAAGTAATGTCAAGAGAGATAGCCCATTCACTATCTACAGTACAAAGGACTTCTATTAGGGATTATGATAGGCCGCCTTAAAAAGATGTGTTTTTAGGGATCGTCTGAAGCCATGCAAGTTGTGGATCGTCCTGATTTCTTGGGGTAAAGCATTCCAGAGGATTGGTGCAGCTCTGGAGAAGTCTTGGAGCCGGGAGTGGGAGTATCGGATTAGTGCAGATGTTAGTCGAAGGTCATTTGAAGAACATAGAGAACGGTTGGGGTGATAGACAGAGATGAGGGAGGAGATGTAGGGGGGTGCTGCACTGTCAAGAGCTTTGTGGGTGAGAACAAGCAATTCGAATTTAATCCTGTAGTGTACGGGCAGCCACTGCAATGACTGGCACAGAGCAGAGGCATCTGAGTAACGATTGGCCAGATGTGTGATCCTGGCTGCTGCATTAAGGACTGGAGAGGAGAAAGTCTGGTGAGGGGGAGGCCGCTTAATAGAGAATTGCAATAGTCAAGGTGGGAATGGATTAGGGCCACTGTGAGGGTCTTTGTTGTTTCCATGGTGAGAAAGGGGCAGGCTCTAGAGATATTCTTCAGGTGTAAGCGACAGGAGCGGACGAGAGATTGTGTGTGGGAGGAGAAGGAGAGATCGGTGTCAAACATAACACCCAGACAGCGAGCCTGCTGCCTAGGCGTTATCGTGGTGCCACAAACTGAGTTAGAGATGTCTGATTTAGGGAGGTTAGTGGATGGGGGGGAGGAGAAGAAGTTCAGTTTTGGAAAGGTTTAGTTTCAAATAGAGAGCGGACATGATATTGGAAACTGCAGCTAGACAGTCATTGCTGTTCTTTAATACCGCAGGGGTAAGGTCAGGGGCTGAAGTGTATAGTTGTGTGTCATCAGCATAAAGATGGTACTGGAAGCCAAATCTGCTGATGGTGTCCAATCGGGGCTGTGTAGAGAGAGAAGAGAAGAGGACCGAGGACTGAGCCCTGAGGGACCCCAATAGTGAGAGGAAGAGGGGAAGAAGTGGAGCCAGCGAATGATACACTGAAAGAGCGGTCAGAAAGATAGGAGGAGAGCAAGGAGAGAGCAGTGTCCTTTATGCCAATGGAATGCAGCATAGAGAGTAGGAGCTGATGGTCGACAGTGTCAAAAGCTGCAGAGAGGTCGAGAATAAGCAGAGAGTGGTCACCATTACGTTTTGCTGTCAGAAGGTCATTGGTCACTTTGATGAGGGCAGTTTCTGTGGCGTGAAGGGGGCGGAAACCAGACTGTAATGGATCTAGAAGAGAGTGAGCGGAGAGGTAACGGGTGAGGCGGGAGTAGACCAGGTGCTCCAGGAGTTTAGAGATGAAGGGGAGATTGGAGACTGGTCTGTAGTTATTTGTGCAGGATGGGTCGAGACTGGTTTTCTTTAATAATGGAGTAATGACCGAGTATTTGAAGGAGGAGGGGAAGATGCCAGAAGAGAGGTTTAGATGAGTGGTGACAACCGGAGAGAGGGACTGGTGCAGGTGTGAGGGAATGGGGTCAGTAGTGCATATTGTGGGACAAGAGGAAGAGAGGAGCCTGGAGACGTCTTCTTTTGTGACTGGGTCAAATGTGGAGAGTGAACTGGAGGAGATGTGGGGAAGAATGTGGGTGGCAGCGATTGGAGGCTGGGAGCTGATTTCCTGGCGGATGTTGTCTATTTTCTCCATGAAGTAAGAAGCCAGGTCATCAGCACAGAGGTCAGTGATGGGGGCCTGCACTTTAGGACTGAGGAGAGAGTGAAAGGTGTCAGTTTTTTTGGATTGTTGGATAGTGAGGAGACAGGGTGGTGAAGTAGGTCTGTTTGGCAAGGTGAAGGGCAGAGTTGTAAGTTTTGAGCATGACTTTATAGTGGATAAAGTCTCCTGGTGAGCGAGTTTTCCTCCATTGACGTTCAGCACTCCTACCGTAGAGCATCGCTGGAGGAATTGAGTTTGTAATGTGAGCAAAGGCTGTTTTGTTCTATGTTTGGAGGTTCTGAGGGTGAGAGGCGCTACTTGGTCCAGGGTACTTCTGAGAGTGTCATTTTAGTGATTTACTGCCAGATCTGGACAGGAGATTGAAGAGATTGGGGACAGAGATGAGATGAGGGAGTCTGTGAGTGCATGAGGGTTAATGGCCGGTAGACTTCTGGATGTGTGATAGGTAGGATTGGGCTGTGGTGGTCGAGGGTTAGTGAGAAGGAGAGAATGTTGTGGTCGGAGAGAAGAGGTGAGTTATCAAAGGAGGAGGTTGATCAGAGCCGGGTAAAGACCAGGTCAAGGGTGTTATCGTCTTTGTGCGTCTCAGAGGTTGAGAACTGTGAGAGGCCAAGAGAGGTGGTTAGAGATAGGAGCTGGGATGCAGATGGGGAGATGGGGCTGTTTATGGGAATGTTAAAGTCTCCCAGAATAAGGGTTTGTAAATCTGAGGACATGAAATGCAGGAGCCAGGCAGAGAAATGGTCGAGGAACTGGGTGGGTGACCCTGGGGGGAGGTATACCACTGCTAATCATTCTATATCCAAGATTTCGCAGACTCATTAGTAGCTCTTCCACAATCTCTTCATAGTTTTCTGCTTTTTTTATTCCCTAGAAAATTCTGCACCACATTACAAAATGAATTCCAAGCTCTTTCTTCTGTCTCATTCATTGATGTGATAAAATTTGGGTCTCTCATAAGTGTTCTTATTTGAGGTCCATCAAATATTCCAGCCTTTTTCTTCTCTTCACTAAGACCAGGAAAAGTGGAACATATATAGTTAAAGCATTCTCCACTGTGATTGAGAGCTTTGACAAACTGCTTCAGCAATCCAAGTTTTATGTGCATGGGAGGAAAGAAAATGTTCTTCCTATCCACTAGAGGATCATGGATGACATTCTTATCGCCAGATGCCAAACTCTGTCGCTGAGGCCATTCAGTTTTCACCCAATGCTCTGCTGTAGCTCTACTGTCCCAGTAGCACAGAAAACAAGGGTATTTTGTGTACCCTCCTTGCAGACCCAAAAGAAAATGAACCATTTTTCAAATCAACACAAATTAACCACCCATGAACATTATATTGTAACCTCTCTAGAACAATTTTGATGTTTTTATATTCTTTAAGTTTTACAGAATGACATATTGGTACAGAAAGCCATACTTATTTCCATTGTGTAACAGAATACATAAACTTCTTTTGGAACTATCAATAAAAAGCCTCCAATCCCTTGAATCATATGCTGAAAGTCCCATAAAGAGAAGTAGCCCTTCAGCATCAGTACAATAGACAAGCTGGCCATCTGAATGGAAGTACTTACACAGTTCTGCTTCCCTGTTACGATAAAATGAGACACTCTTACCGGGTTTCAACATTCGATTCTCTTGTAGTCTTGAAGCCAATAGTTCAGCGGACGCTTTTGGTAGATAAAGATCTCTAACCAGATCGTTCAAAGCAGACTGAGTAAACAGAATTGGTTTGTCATCATCTTAATCACATGGCTGAAAAATATCTGGACTGTCTTCTTCATCAGTATAACAATGTGAGGAGAGATCTGTGTCAACGTTTTCTGGAAGCGCGGTAAATTTTGGAACAGGTATGTCTTCACTAAGGGCAACTGGTCAAATAGCTGAAGGGATTCTCGGGTATTGTAAATATTGCTTGTTTTTCTTATTGAAACCTTTTTCATCGACAAGGCAGAAATAGCAGTCTTCTAAATGATTACTTGGTTCTCCAAAACATAGCAACTCCAAACTTAAATTTAGCATTCTTTCCTTGAGACCATGATCTCAAGCTCTCAATACAGGTTTTGCACACTTGGTCTCCAAGTTTTACTTTGAAGTACGCAAAATACACCCTCTTAACAAAGTCAGTAATGTTGCGCCTCTGAGTCTTCACAGTAAAGTTTCCACAGATGTAACAAAAAATATTTGGAGCATTTGAGCACTGTCTTCTGCGAGATGTAGAGGCCATTATTAGATCAGCAAAACATCCTGCAGAGAAATGCAAGATAAAAGTTGTTAGCTACCTGAGTTGTTCATTGAATTTCTGTCCACCCTCCCCCCACCCACACACACACACACACACCTTAGGTATTGATTCACAAACAAAAAACAGAAAAACAGCAGGATAAAAAAAATTAAATATCAAAATTCATTGAAAATTTCAATAAATAAAACAGTACCTGCACACGACTGTTGTGTAGATTGATAACTGTGTGTTTACTTTCTTATCATAACAAATGGGAATTATGCATGTTCAAGAAAACAAAGATATTCTCACATTTATTGGGAGACTAAATGAAGACTCAGTTTACCTTAGTGAACCGTATGAACTGGCACTTTTCATACACTACTTATATTTTTCATGGAATTCATGAAAATGGGCTATATACCTATAGCGCAAAAACGTGATGTGATAGAGAAATTATAAGATCAGATTTGAATTCAGCACCCTCAAATTAGTGTAAAACTGTTCTTGGAGTCCATGCCAGAATTTTTTATTTTGTAGACCAATTGCTTACGGCTTTGGAATGGGATGTCCAATGAGCTCATTGTTATGTTATGGTAACGTGTCCACGTAGATGATTCTGGAAAGGCTTTTCCCAGAATTTTTCACTAAAAAACAAACTACATTGTTGCCTTTTCCATCAAAGGCACTAAGTGTACTGGTGGTGTTCTCTACACGTCTACAAAATCACTGGATCTGTGTATGGTACTTCCAGTAAAATGGGATTCATTACTGCAGAGAAAATGTTTCCACTGTTCCACAGTCGAGAGATGTGTTTTTACACTTCTCCAGCTGACACTTATCCAAATGGTGATATCGGTCTTCTGCACATGCTCCACATGCTTTGAAACTCATTCTATGATGCTCCCATTGCACATTCCTGCAGATTTCACAGATTTTTTTTAAATTCCAATTACCGTATATACTCGCGTATAAGCCGAGTTTTTAAGCCCAAAAATTGGGCAGAAAAGTACCCCCCTCGGCTTATACGTGAGTCAGTGCTGTATACCGATGTATACATCGGTATACAGCAGCCCCCGCATCCCCAGTAATGCAGGGCCCCCCCAGCCTCGCTCCGGTCACCTGTAAAGCAAACTATACTTATCAGTGTCCCGCTGTCCGCGCCCGCTCGCCGCTGACGTCCGCGATCCTCCATCTTCATGCGTCGTCTTCCTGTTTCTGTGCTCGTCGCAGGCAATGACGTCATTCCCTGTGACGAGCACAGGAAGCAGGAAGAAGACGCATTAAGATGGAGGATCGCGGATGTCAGCGGCGAGCGGGCGCGGACAGCGGGACAGTGATAAGTATAGTTTGCTTTACAGGTGACCGGAGTCAGGCTGGGGGGGCCCTGGATTACTGGGGATACTGTATACTACCGCTGGGGCTGCTATACACTACTACTGGGGCTGCTATACACTACTACTGGGGCTGTATACACTACCACTGGGGCTGCTATATACTACCACTGGGGCTGTATATACCTCTGGGGCCCTGTATACTACCACTGGGGCTGTATAAACCACTGGGGCTGTATATACTGCTGGGGCCCTGTATACTACCACTGGGGCTGTATATACTACCACTGGGGCTGTATATACCTCTGGGGCCCTGTATACTACCACTGGGGCTGTATATACTGCTGGGGCCCTGTATACTACCACTGGGGCTGTATATACTACCACTGGGGCTGTATATACTACCACTGGGGCTGTATATACTACCGCTGGGGCTGTATATACTACCGCTGGGGCTGTATATACTACCGCTGGGGCTGTATATACTACCGCTGGGGCTGTATATACTACTAGGGCTGCGTCTATACTACCACTGGGGCTGTATATACCACTGGGGCTGCGTCTATACTACTGGGGCTGCGTGTATACTACCACTGGGGCTGCTGTATTTACCTCTGGGACTGGTGTATACCACACTGCTGGGGGCTGTATACTTGTGCTAGGGTCCACCCTCGGCTTATACACGAGTCAATAGATTTTCCCAGGTTTTGGGGGCAAAAGTAGGGGGGTCGGCTTATACACGAGTATATACGGTACCAGAAAATTGACAGGCTATCTAATTATAAGTAAGTGTGCAGTGGGTATGGAAAGTATTCCAACCCCTTTAAATTTTTCACTCTGTTTCATTGCAGCCATTTGGTAAATTCAAAAGTTCATTTTTTCTCATTAATGTACTCTGCCATTTTCATGTATCTCCAAAGTTGCTCAATTGGGTGTAGGTCAGGGCTCTGGCTGGGCCAGTCAAGAATGGTCACAGAGTTGTTCTGAAGCCACGTGATAATTGACTTTTTGAAACTTTCTCCCATCTCCCTACTGCATCTCTGGAGCTCAGCTACAGTGAACTTGGGGCTCTTCTTTACCTCTCTCAGTAAGGCTCTTTTCCCATGATTTCTCAGTTTGGATGGATGGCCAGGTCTAGGAAGACTTCTGTTGGTCCCTAACGTCTTCCATTTAAGGATTATGGAGGCCACTGTGGTCTTAGGAACATTGAGTACTGCAGAAATTCTTTTGTAACCTTGGCCAGATCTGTGCCTTGCCACAATTCTGTCTCTGAGCTCCTTGGGCATTTTCTTTGACCTCATGATCCTCATTAGGTCTGACATGCACTGTGAGCTGTGAAGTCGTATATAGACAGTATGTGCCTTTTCAAATCAAGTCCAACAGTTTAATTAAACACACCCGGACTCAAAGGCGTAGAACCATCTCAAGGAGGATCACAAAAAATGGACAGCATGTGACTTAAATATGAGTGCTTGAGCAAAGGGCCTGAATACTTATGACCATGTGATATTTCAGTTTTGTTTTGTTTTTTTAAATTTGCAAAAATGTCTGCATTTCTGTATTTTTCAGTCAAAAATGGGGTGCAGAGTGTACATTAATGAGAAAAAAATAACTTTTTTGAATTTACGAAATGGCTGCAATGAAACGGTGAAAAATTTATAGGGGTCTGAAAACTTGCCGAACCCACTGTATGTGTTGATCACTTATGACTGTCCTTTTTTTTTTTTTTTTTTTCAATTTAAAAAATTCACATTTCCTTATATTTGTTTTCATAGCCAGTATGTCATGGCATATGTCATGAACACATGCTGTGCATTGCGATATGTGATCCTATCCTTATTGTTGGCAGCATAATGATCCATAAAATGTCCTCTGACACTAGTTTCTAGCATCTCCTTTGAACCTACCTGCTACATGGTTATTACAACAGTATTTTACCTTCAGAGTTCAATGTGAATTGTGTGACAAAAGTGATGTCAAACTCGGCCGCCAGAGGTTGTGTTGTCCGGGTCGCTCTACTTTTCAGTGTCACTTCTGGTTGTATTCCACAGTATATGCTGGTTCCTGGCCATTCTCTCCTCTCAGGACACAGGTTTTAAGGAATTCTTGGTCAGATATTGTGGAGAGCATTTACCTAGTCCTCTGTTCCAGAGAATTTAAGGATTAGGGGGAGGAGCTACATCTGGATCAAATGACACCTGCACTGGGTCTCCATCACTTGTCTTAAGTAACCCTGACTGAATATTAGTAAATGTTTCCTGGTATGAGTTGTCTCCTCTTGTCTTTTTACACAGGTGATACAGATATATATTTCCTTCTCCCCTCGCTTTTTTGAGGTATAAGGATTCTGCACCAAAAATAAAGGCTAATTTTGCAGACCATAAATCTGTCATTTGCTGTAAAAATCTTCTAGCTTCTCATAACAAACAATTGTCAGCATTGCACAGAAAGAATAGTAAGAGAAGTGCAGGCTTCCATAATGGAAGAGGTAAAGTGTGTGGTACCGCAGGAGATCCATACTTCACTTTCCTCCTCTAAATCCTTTTCTCTGGCACCACCTAAAGAAAAAGAGGATGATCAGAGGGATGAGGACTTCAGAATCAGAGAAGGCCCCATGTATCAGTATCCAAAGATATGCTGAAGGAGAAAGAGTTAACTTCTGCTCCCTTTAGAGTCTAAGTAAATAGTAATTTCCTTCAAAGGATATGAATAGCTAATTTAAAGCAGATATAAGCACTATGGAGGTAGGGGAGTTTAAGACAACAGACAATCCAGGGCTAGATGATTGGTAGATTAGAAGCTAAAAGGAAAATGGAGTTCCCCATACATGAAAATATTTAAAGCTTAATTAGATGAATGGGAATTCCCAGAGAGATGACTGGGTATAGCAAGCGAGCTAAAGGATAGATTTCCCCTGGAAGAAAAAAATTACAAAATCCTAGTCCGAGATACCAAAAGAGCATTTCCAGGTAGTTTGGCTAAAAAGATGACCTTACCATTTGGGGATTCATTCAAGCTGCAAGACCCTATGGATCCAAAATGGACAGTCTGTTGAAAAATCCTGGGAAACCTCCACAGCATCATTTAGTACAAATGTGGTTTCCACCTGTGGTGCAAAAAAATATGTTCCAGTGGCTATATCAACTTTAGGTTCATGTTAAAATGGGCACTCAGAGAGATGTGTTGGCCTCCTTGATCCTCCTGCAGAAATCTTCGGTTTCTTGCAGGATGCTTTGGCAGAAGACCAACAGCAAGGTCCTCTGTATTGTTGAATACATCAAGACGAGCCCTTTGGCTAAAGATGCGGAACAGAGATGTGACCTCCAAATCAAAACTTTGCTTTATTCCCTTCCAGGGAGAGTGTGTGTTCCGTCCTGCTTATAAACCAATTAGTAGAGAACATGTCAGACAAAAAAGTCATTGACCAAACCAAGGATCTTTAGGAAGAAGACTTCCTTTAGTCTGTTACAGAACAACCCCCTTCAATATAGGGGAAGACTGAAAATGGGACATTTCAGCTTTTCGAAAGGAGGGATAGCCGAAATATTCTATCTGTTAATTATCAGCCAGAATAAAGATTGCCAAAACTTTAGAAGGCAGAATATTGAAGTATCCCTTCCCAGTGGGTATTAGAAACAGTCAGTGAAGGGCTGAAAGTCAGAGCCTTTTTTTACCTTCCAAAGAGCCTGAGAATTAAATTCCATTACTAATCCAGGATTGTGGATTACTCTTGCCAGGTCTCCAAAACCTTGAAAATCCATGAGGGTGGTTTTGCTGGTCTCAGGCCTAGAAACAGGCAGGGGTCGTTACTTTTATCTCTTCTTCATAAAACCTAATGGAACTTGCAGGATAATTATTAAAGAGGACCTGTCACCAAACCAGGCATGGTGATGGTGATCTAATTACAGCACTGGATACAGCATGTATGCTGCATCCAGGCAAGGGGTCCCCCAGCCATTGAGCCCCCCTGTACCCCGAGTAAATACACTTAGAAAACTTACATCCTGCAGCCAGAAAGGAGGTGGCTAGAGGCTGGAGCCGAAGGGCAGATTCACATCCTTTGCATGTTCATGTTTAATCTGCCCTCCGCTGCTAATCATTGTCTCCCTCTTGTGCAGCATAACACAGAGGTTTTTGTTTTGTTTTTTTAGAAATGGCTCTTGCGAAAGTAGTACCTATGGTTCTCAATATGCACATCACAATTTATTCCAGCAATAAAACTATGGTGTCTCATCTTTGCCATCTGGGAAGTATAAGCTATGAAAATCAACAGTAGATTTCAAACAATTTTCTTTTGTGCCATACATAGTTTTCGTTCAGTATTGGTGCTCCTCTTAAAAGGCTTGGTCAACACCCAACAGATTTCTTCAGAAGAGCCCTTGGGGCTATCCAAAAGTGGACCTGTTTGCAGTCAGTCAAAATGCAAAGGTAGAGAATATCTCTCTCGGCATCCAAATGACTTCTGCATAGTGATGACTCCTCCCTGGGAATTTGAGTTGAGCTATGTTTTTTCTCGAATCCCTGTTGCCAAGGATTTTAAAAACTATCAAGAGACAGAAGGTCAGGATGATTTTTATAGCACCTCTTTCAAAATGCATGGGTTCAGGACCAAGAACAGCCTGAGCTTATAAGAACATTTGGTCCTCACCTGATCAACGAGCTGCTACATCAGGGTCCAATCTGCCATATTAATCTTTAAATATTATGCATGGCTGCTTGACTACTGAAAACTCAATTCTAAAAGTAAAATGACTTTAAGAGTAATTTTCAGGGTTTCAAGGACCGTATCCCGCTCCGACAGCCCTAGGAACAGGTTTGCATATGAGGGTGCACATGCTGCCCCCATAGCTGTTCCCTGGAGCTGTAGGTAGGGGACGGTCCTTGAAAAGAAAAAAGTTATGGCATAAGAGAAATCTTAACAACTCAATAAATTTAGCGAGTACTCTCTCAAGATTAGTCATCGCCAGAAAAAAATTCTGCTGCACCAATCCCCTGCACTAATCCCTGGTCATGGCGAATCGAAGTGTACAGTGATTCCACGTCAGTTTGCCAACAACATCTCCTCCTCCAGACCAATCCTGTCCAGTCTCCTCAGCACATCCGTGGAGTCCTGTACAAAAGAAGTAACTTCTTTACACACTGTTTTAAATAGTGATCCACAAACTGACAAATGGGCTCACAACCCGGGAGACCGATAGTTTCAGGGATAGGGGGTGCTTGTGAACCTTTGGAAGCAAATAAAAGGTAGTTATCACGGAAGTGACGCGGGGCATGCAGCACGTGACCCGCTCATTGCGAGGACGCGATGGGCAGGTTATTTGAATCCTAGAATAAGATGGACAGCAGTGAGGAGACCCGCCTATCTGACAAAGACACTGGAGGAACGCTCATCAGTCAAGGATTTGGTAAGTATAAAAAGTGATTTATTGTGCATGTAGTTAGGTAGATTTAGTCAGTCAGGGATGGTTAGAATAGTAATTTTAGGCTCCAGGGACAGATATTTATAGGTTAGATAGGGATTTTTAGGTGGTTGGTTCCCTTTAAACTATCACCTGTGCAATACTAAGGAAATACTGAAAACAAGATCTGTTGGTGGGTCCTGAGGACTGGAGTTGATAAACACTGGGCTAGCTGGTAATTTCCAGTAACATCCCGAGGTAAGTTGTCTTATAGCCTCCTTCTCATACATCCACACCAGCCACACGACAACATTCCCGCCCTTATCAGCTTGTTTAATAACCACGTCCCTCAGTCACTTCAGGGACGTCAGGGTCTGTCTCTGTTTAGACGTCAAGTTCTGCATTCCCTCAGGGACTTTCGCCTTCTCAAGATCTTGTTTCACTAAGTGCAAGAATATACCAATCTTAGGGCAGCTTGACAAGGGCTGGAAATGTCTCGAGCGGCTGTGTAGGTGTGTGGGCACTGGTGTTGTTAAACCCCCCTGTAGTTTCGGTCCCAAGAGAGTCCTGATCTCTAAGTGCAATATTTTCATCAGGTGGAGGATCACTTGCAGAAGCGGACCCAAACATTTTTTTTAAATGTCAGTTTGCGCGCAAAGAGTTCCAGATCCTTCACAAAAGTGAAATGATCGAAGTTCTCCGTTGGGGCAAACGATAACCCTCGTGATAATACAAATATCTGAGACTCGGTGAGCACGTGTTAGGATAAATTTATTACCTTCAGTTCCTCTTTTTTTGGAATCTCCTCCGCATGTTGTACCGTTGAGGAAATTTCTGCCCTTGAATACAGGGTTCTTGACTCCGAGAGTCGGCACCTGACGTCTGGGCGGACGCCCCCAGTGCCCCTAAAAAGTCTGCACATTCTCCCTCTGATACAGATGAAAAACTTGTCACAGATGGTGACCATGCTGCCACTCTATTACCCGTCTGCCAACGATATACCCTTTGTTAGTAATCGGATAAATCTCTTTTAAATTTTTTGGCCTTGCCTGATAGGATATTCGTCTCCCACCTATTCAGTGTATCCTCCAGCGAGCTATCAAACGCTTTAAGTTGTTCCTCTGTCAATTTGGACTGAAGTTGGCTCCTTATGCTTTCAATTTCAACATCCAAGGTTTCAAGAGCTTACTTATCCTGTCCTACCAACAACTCAAGTAGAGTCGTCGAACACTTAGTGTTTCTTCCCAACGGCCCACGAAAGTGGTGTCTTGGGAACTAATGGTTGGGAATAGCTACACACGTAAACCTGTAGGAATATTGGATCTTTGCAGATAATTTCCTAGGGCTGCTTTATTCCACCAGAGGCGGACTCTTTTTAGAAGATTTTGAATTTTCTGTTTAAGGTCAGCCGTATCCTGTTCCTCAGGGCCAGTAACCTGCTTGTCACCGAAAATTGAACCGAGTTGGGTTACCCAGGTTGCGTCTCGTTTTTTTAAATCCATGTACCCAGTAAGGGAAACTGTGGATAAATGTACATAGTCCAATTTTAGGTTATAATTCTATCAGCCCTTCTGGATCAATGAACACTTAGCCTAAAAATTCGCCTAAAAGGCAATCTCCGCCCACCCTGAAACAGAAGACGTGGAAGATTGGGAAAAAAAAGATCTGGACTTCAATATCAATGCTTTTAGTTTATTGAAAGTACAAATGATTGTGGACAATGTGTAGCCAAGAAGGTTCATGACTGCAGCTTTCTGAAACTAACCAGCTTTTTCCATCTTGGCATCTGAATATTGTCCTCAAGCTTAATGTTGCCTGCATTTGAACCATTGTCTTCATTAGACTTAGACTAACCTGGAAAGCTGCTTTTCTGGTAGCCATAAAAGAGCTGCTTGTCAATGACTTTCAGGCTTGTCTGGATCCATTATTTTTGCCCAAAGTGGTATCTAAATTTCACATGTCTCAAGAGATCATTCTTGCTTCTGTCAAAATTCAGGGAATGATGGAGAGGAAAAATTCTCCTTTAATGTGAGTAGGATTATCCATAAAAAGGTCCAGTTTAAATCCAAATCTGCAGTCACTATATGTGACTGCAGACTTGTGAATCCTCACATTGATTCTTTGTGCACTGTGAGGAGTCACTAGTGTCAGAGCTGGAAATGGCGGTCACGTGGCCACAAATCTCCGATTAAGCATACCCCCCCGTGCACATTCTAACTAGATTGACTCGGCCTTGCTCAATTCACTTGAATTGCACTGCCAATGAGTTGGTAACTGAAGCTGAGAGGAACCTGTAGATTCTGAAATATCCATGTCCAGCACATAGGCTCATCTACATATTCCAAGGAAATCCATGTTTTTCTTATATCAAATCGCTGATATCAAGGCATCATTTTATTCAGCGTCACATGGCCTTATTAGTCACATTATATATAATTATTTCCTTCAATTTCACAAGCTTTGTGAAAACTAAGCAGTTAGCAATTTTTCAGTAAATAGTCTAAGTATTTTTTTTTTTAATTCTGTTACATCTTTTGGTAGTAATGTCTTATTTTCTCTTTTAGTTACTCAATAAAAAGCCTCCACCACTATCAGCATGGTGTACAAGCTTTGTAGATCACTTGATTCTTTTGTGTGTATTTTGTTTTGATCACCAGACACTGAATCCCATTTTCGTGACACAGACTTCATAACTAGCACTTGGCTTGAAATATGTAACGCTATCCCATTGTGTGCAGTTGATGCTGTTTGCTTAAAGTACTGAAAATGTATCTTTGTACACTCGAGATAACATCATATTTAACTGAAAATCTAAAATTAAATATTCTTAATACATAAGGTGAACGTAGGACAAATCCATAAATCTCCGTTGTATTTCTCCAGTTGTCCGGTGTCTATGTGCTTGGAGTATAAACTAGATCAGTAGCTTTTAATGTGCCAAGTTACTATTTCTGAGGCCAAGAGGAGATTCCATAATAGCTTCCACTTAAATGTCACAGATTTGATCAAGGTTACATTTTATTTTTTTTTTTAAGCATTATTATTGAATTTTCAAAACAAACATTTGCATATCAAAAGCATTATGAGCAATGGATTTTACATTTGCATTCACATATTTCAGTCTCTTAATAAGAAAAATATGCCAGGCACCATTACAGTCATAAAGAACCCTCTTAAATGCACTAATAGGTCTGGCACTGTGTGAGCGCACTGGGTTATAACAAATCCATCAGAGAAGGAAAAATAAGTGCACTCACTATAAATTGTGCAAACAGTCACCCTTATTCTAGATCCATTTTACAGGTGGCTAGTAGAGGAGTGGAGAATGGTCGACAACGGCCCATTTTGTGCCAGTCTGACACTTCAACTGGTCCTATCTATAGGACCAGTTGAAGTGCCAGACAGGCACGAAATGGGCCGTTATCCACCGTTCTCCACTCCCCTCCCTGCCACCTGTAAAATAGATCCGGAATAAAGGTGACTGTTTGCACAATTTATAGTGAGTGCCCTTATTTTTCCTTCTCTGATGGATTCACATATTTCACAATATCTATTTGCCCTCATATAAAGGTTACTATTTACATGTTACTTTTTTTTTTTTTTTTCTTTTCTACCAGCACCATGTAACTGTGATCCCATTATTCCAGGTCACTACTGGACAAGATTATTAAAAAGAAAGGTTTAATTTATTTAAGAAAATTCAAGTTGAAGATAACACATCAATAACTTCAATGGAAATGACTGCTATAAACCACCTGAGGGCAACACTCTAATTTACTTCTTCCCTCAATCCTCCCCACCCCCCCAAAAAAAAATCAAAATGAAAAAAATCAAAGACTGCCAGTTTGGCAAATTTAATCTCAGCAACTCATAATGTGACTCATCAGTGTGTGACCCCTGTGCCTATATGCACCCAAGAAATGCCAGGGAATTCTGCTGTGATGGTTTATGGTGTCCTGAAGGATCTCCAGAACTTAAATTAGCCTAGAGGTAAACTCTTAAGACAGTTTGTGATGCAATTAGGTGGTGCTGGATTCACTGACACATTATATCCCAGATGTTCTCAATTGGATTCAGGTCTGGGGAACATGAGCTAGCCAAAGGCATCAATGTCTTTGTCACTCAGAAATTGGTTACATGAGACTGGGCATCCTTCTGTACCTGGAGAAACCCAGGGCCCACTGTATCGACATAATGTGAGACACTGGCTCTTAAAGAGAATCTGTCATGTTAAAAATTTCCATAAACACACATCCCACCGATATCACCAATAATCATAATAATAATCTTTTTATATATAGCACCAGTATATTCTGCAGCGCTTCACAAGTCAGAGGTTCATATTCAAACAATCATAAGAAACAGTTTTCAGAAAATACAATAATTAAAGCAAAATAATGACTGCCCTGCTAATAAGAGTTTACAATTTAACCAATTTGTCAGGATCAGCACCGCGCTTGCTGCAAATTTGTCATGAACACCCTGCTGCAGCCACCGATTCGTCTCAACACACGTGACTCAGATTCTACTATAAAGTGGGACTTAGTTTCTCATCCTCTCACCTATTGCGATAGGCTGGCAGTGAGTTGAGCACATCCACACCACAATTTTTGCTGCTACCACTGTCACCGACAAGCACACATGCCACCCATCTTTTTCCAAGCACATAACCTGTACTCTTCTCATGTACACAGGGTAACACAGCTAAGCTATTCTCATCCTCTTCACGGTTTGTGGGTACGTTTAGAACACCAAGGAACAAGCTTAATACATTTTAGATTTAATATGGAAGAAGTAGAGTGCTTTACCCCGAAACCTGTTTTCACCTTCTTGACCAATCCAGTTTTTTCAATTCTGACCACTGTCACTTTACAAGATAACACTTCAATGGATCCCAGTGATTCTCACATATTGTAATTCATATGAGTGATCAATTTAGGATGATATTTTTTAAATTTATTTGTGAAAATATTGCAGATTTTAAAACTTATAATTTTTATGCCTTTTAAAGCAGAAAGTTATCACACAAAACAGTTGTTACCGGTAAATAACATATACCACATCTAAAGTACACCAGTACTGGTTTTGAAAGTTTTTTTTCTTTGTTAGGAGGTGTTTTATCAGCAGTTTCTCATTTTTCCAGCATTTCCAAAATCAATTTTTTTATGAACCACATCACATTTTAAGTGACTTTGACCACTGGCATATAAGCGCATGGGCCCCGTTGCGAAAGCTCCAGTGGGGCCCCCAATTATTTCAAATTTTTAATAGCAATAGTCTTTTTTTTGTATAGGCCAAAGGGACTTTTGGGGCCCCTAGACTCCAGGGCCCAGGTGCGATTACAACCCCTGCACCTGTTGTATTTACGCCGCTGTATGTGACAGAAAATACCCAAAAGTTCTAAAAACTGCACCCCTCAAGTTTATCAAAACCACATTCAAGAAGTTAATTAACCCTTTTGGTGCTTCACATTAAAGCAATGTTGAAGGAAAAAAAATGAACATTTTGCTTTTTACCAGTTACTTTTAGCCCCGTTTTTTTATTTTCACAAGGGTAACAGGAGAAAATGGACCATGCAATTTCTCTTGCGTATGAAAATACCTCATATGTGGTGGAAAGCTACTGTTTGGATGTACGGCAGAATTCGGAAGAGAAGGAGCGCTATTTGATATTTGGAACATAAAATCTTCTGGAATCAGTAGCAGATACCATGTTGCGCTTGTAGAGCCTCTGATATGCCTAAATACTGGAACTCTACCCCCCCTACCCCCACAAGTGGCCCCATTTTAGAAACTACAACACTCACGGAATTTATCTAGAAGTTTGGTGATCACCTTCAACTTCTAGGTGCTTCACAGAATTTTATAACGAACTGGGAAAATCAGAAATCACATTTTTCCCACAAAAATGTTGCTTCATCTCCAATTTTTATTATTTTCACAGGAGTAACGGAAAAATGCAATGTTCAATAATTTCCTTTAGGACACCCATGCCCCATATGTGATAGAAAACTACTGTTTGGGTACACGGCAGGGCTCGGAAAGGAGGGAGCATTAATTTGTGTGGAATAGATTGCGAATGCCATGTCACATTTGAAGAGTTTCTGACATTTCAAAACAGCTGAAACTCCCACAAGAGACTTATAGCTCTTGAATAATTGATCTAGGACATTAATGAGCATATTTAACCCTCAGGAGATTCACAGAGTTGTATAACATTGAGCAGAGTAAATGAAAATTACCATTATTTCCACTAAAATGTTATATTAACCTAAGTTTTGATTTCCTAAAGGAATAAAACGAACAATACAATTTGTTATGCAATTTCTACTGAGTACAACCATATGTGGTCGAAAACCACTTTTAAGGCTGCTTTCACATTACGATTTTGTTAAATCCGATGCCGTCCGATAGTCAGACAGCATCGGATCCGATTTGGCCCCCATGTTCTCCAATGGGGATCGGATCGGATGTGCACTTAATGGCATCCGATTTGCATCTGATCCGATTCTGTCCGATTTTTTTCAGGAGCCAAAATCGGAGACTGCTCCGATTTTGGTATCCGATTAAAAAATCGGATCGCATCAGATCCGATGCGATCCGATTAAAAAACTATGGGAGTCTATGGGGGATTGGATAGAAAATCGGATCCGATATCGGATCTGATTTTCTGTATTGGGCATGCTCAATACCCTAGACCACTCCCAAAACATCCCACAGCCCTCCCCCAGCCATTTAAATCGGATCCAATAAAAAATCGGATCTGATGGCATCCGATTTTGAGTATCCGATGCTGTCCGATTTTCATCGGACAGCATCTGATTTAACAAAATCGTAATGTGAAAGCCGCCTAAGACACAGTAGAAAGCTCAGAAAGAAAGGAGCACCATACTAAAGTTCAGTTTTTTTGCTGAAATGGTTTGGGGGTGCCATCTTACATTGGCAGACATTACAAGGAAACTCCGGTGTATGCGCTTGATAAACGTAAGATGAGCCTTAGGGCCGCTTTACACACACCAACGTCTGTGACCAACTTCTGAACAGATCTCTGGTTGCAGTGAAATCATGGACACATTGTTCCATTTGTACACAGCCACAAAATGGAACAATGTGTCCATAATTTCACTGCAACCAGAGATCTGTTCAGAAGTTGGTCACAGAAGTTGGTGTGTGTAAAGCGTCCCTTACTGTGATCTTTGGGATGAAGAATGGTCAAATCAACGGCAAGTAAAGAATTTATTTTATTCATTCAGTATAAGTGATTAGACAGTTCTATTCTTCTAGACTGATTACAGTGACACCAGATTTACTGTATATAGTGTTTATTATGTTTGGCTACTATCACACACTTAAAAGCGCTTTTGTTACAAAAACGTTTTTGCACAACTCTATCTTGAGACCTATAATTATTCTGTATTTCTCCAGGCCCCTTCCACGACAGCATAGGAGGTTGCCTCTACACGCCCTATTGGGGACAGGAAGCACAAGAGAGAGTAAAAGGACCCTCCCACTCGCCAGTGTCTTTCCTATATCCATGGGGCATGGAGAGGTTTCTTCACTATGCTGTGGTGGGCTGGCAAGCTACAGCATACCTGACTGACATACAGCTTTGGTCGGGCTTCGGTTCTTCCTCTGCTGCTCCCATGGCTGGAGCTGTGGGCCCGCTGCCCGGCCCTCCGGATCCCTGGTGAGGGTGATGCGGGCTGTGGCGTCCCTGGTCTCCTATGGCAGCCTGCCCAGGACACGGCGCGGGAGGTGGGGATTCCAACTGTCTACTGGCTGGGGCAGGACTTCCGGGTTAAAGGCTGCCCTGAAGCCGGCTGAGTCATGGTAGGTGAAACTTGTGGTGCTACCATGTCCTCTCCTGCATCTGTGGAGCCCAGTGGTTCCCCTGCCTCAGTAAGTCTGGGGGACAGGAGGGGGTCCCTTAATGCCGGTTAAGATGCGTGGCTGACGGCTCCCTGTCTTGTGTGTTGTTTTTTTTTTTTTGGACAAGCCTGCCCCAAGGAAGTCAGCTAAATGTCCTGTCTGCATTAAGAAGCACCCTGCAGATTGGGACAAGAAGTTGTGCCAGGCTTGCACAGATAAAGTTGTAAGGGCCGAACACCCTAGCCTGGGGAATGACTTGAGGGCCATGGTCAAGCAGGAGATTCAAGCTTCCCTGGCCTCCCTTTCACCTGTGACTCCGATTGCTGGACCTCCCTCCCTTAAGAGAAGGAAGCTTCAGGCTGCCCCGTCAGACTCTGAGGGCCCTGAAGACTCCTTTTTCGCTAAACAGGCGGATCTTCGTAGATTTCTGTTTTCCTCTGATGACCTCGGGGACCTTATTGGGGCTGTTAGAAGCAATATGGGGTTAGTAGAGGTTCTCACCCCCTCTTCATTCCAGGATGAGATGTTTGCAGGCCTCAGATCGGCTAAGCAGATGGGGTTTCCGGTTCATTCTACTATCATTCTACTATCCTGAATTTTATCTCCCAGGAATAGGAATTCTCTGAGAAGAGATTGAAAAGTGATCTCACTCGCCGTTTTCCTCTGGAGCCTTATGAGATCCAATGGGAGGTGCCGAAGGTGGATGTGCACGTTGCCCGTGTGGCCAAAAAGACTGCACTACCCTTTGAAGATACGTCTCAGCTCAAGGATCAGTTAGACGGGAAGATTGAAGGCTTTATGAGACGCTCCTGGGACGCGTCCTCGGCTTCTATGCAGGCGAATATTGCCTCCACTTGTGTGTCCAGATCCCTCCTTAAGTGGATGGACCAGCTGGAGTCTCATGTTTCGCAGTGCTTGCTACAGAAGGCGACTTGTTTTCTCGCAGATGCCTCTGCGGATTTGGTTCGTTTGGTGGCCAGGACTTCGGTCCTGTCCAATTCCACCAGATGGGCTTTATAGTTGAAGTTGTGGAGTGGGGATTCCACTTCCAAACTGAAGCTCTGCTCCCTTCCATTCAAAGGGGATACGGTGTTTGGACCAGCTCTGGAAGAGATCTTAAAAAAAGCGACTGACCGCAAGGCTCTCCCAGAGCAGAAACCCGTCCGGAAGCGACCCTTTCGTCCCTCAGTGCCTCAGACCTCCCAGCCCAAATGAGAGGGCAAATCCGGTTGCTGGAGTTATCAGAAGGGGAGAGGGAAAAATATCCTCATCCCCTCCCATCAGTCTCAACAACCCGACAAACAGTGACTCAGTCCGGGTGGGGGGACGACTGGGCGGCCTTCCTTCCCAGTGAGTGCTGAACGTCATCTCCAAAGGTCTCGTCGAATTCGAGTTGCCTCCTTCACCAGGTCTTCAGGTCACTGCGCTGCCTTCAGAGGCAGCTCAGGGGGTCCTGTACTCAAAAGTACAGGACATGCTTCATGCCAATGTCGTCTCCCCCGTTCTGGTACAGGAGGTGGAGTTAGGTGGCGTAACTAGAGTCTGGTGGGCTCCGGTGAGAAATTCAGACCTGGGCCCCCCTCTTCCCCCCGCGCGAGCACATATTGGTCAGATGTTTGGGCCCCATGTAACATTCTAAGAACTATAAAGACTCACAAATTGACCCCTGCTATATATGGTCATCCTACTGGAATATGGAGCTTATCCTTCTAAATATGTCTCCCATCCTGCTATATATGGTCCTCCTCCTGGAATATGGCCCATCCCATTATTATAATGCTTCCCCATATTCCTCCATATGTCACAATATACCCCCATAGTCCTCCATGTATTATAATGCATCCCATAGTCCCCCATTCATAAGGTAGCCCCAATAGTCATCCAATTATTATAATGCACCCCCACTATCCTACATATAGTAGCCTCATAGACCTCCATATAGTATAATACAGCCTCACAGGCCTCCATATAGTATAATGCAGCCTCACAGCCCTCCATATAGTATAATGCAACCTCACAGTCCTCCATATAGTATAACGCAGGCTCAGTTCTCCATGTAGTGCAGCCTCTATAGTACAGCCTTATATATGCAGCCTCATAGCTCTCCATGTAGTGCAGCCTTATATCTCTCTATATATTGTGTTATATATGCAGCCTAAGGCTATGTGCTCATGGTCTGGAGGAGCTGCGTGTTGGACGCAGCTCCTCCGGACCTGAGTGAAGCCGCGGGTGCCCGCAGGGAGACCGCAGCCGCCCTGTACTCACCATGTGTGGCAGGTGCAGGGCAGCTTCTCCCTGCTGTCACCCGATTGGAACCGCTTCCGACTCCGAAGCATGAAATTAACATGCTGCGGAGGAGTGGACACCCACACCGCAGCTGTCAGAACGCTGTGGTCGGGTTAAGCATAGTCAGGATGTGACTTCTACAAATCCCATCCACTATGCTTATACTGTATTCCGCAGCGGTTTTGAATGCAGCAACAAGACGCTGCGTCCAAACCACTGCGTATCCTTATCATCAGCACACAGCCTTATATATGCAGCCTTACCGGGATCTGATAAATAGGGTTAGTGAGAATTGCACAAAACTGTAGACTCACTCCAAAACCCAGTGTCATCCCACATGTTAGCCTATTCCAGTAGTGGAGTCTTCTGCTCTCCTTCTTTAGTGCCCCCTGCTCTCCTCCTCCTGTGTCCCCAGCTCTCCTCCTCTGTCCCCCATTCTCCTGTGTCCCCCGCTCTCCTCCTGTGTCCCCCGTCCTCCTGTGTCCCCCTCTCTCCTCCTGTGTTTACGGTCTTCTGTCCCCAGCTCTCTTCCTCCTCTGTCCCCCATTCTCCTGTATTCCCCACTCTCCTCCAGTGACCCCCATTCTCCTGTGTGTCCCCCGTTCTCCAGTGTCACCCATTCTCCTGTGTCCCCAGCTCTCCTCCTCCTCCGTCCCCAGCTCTACTCCTTCTGACACCCATTCTCCTGTGTCCCCCGCTCTCCTCCTGCAGTGTCCCCCGTTCTCCTGTGTCCCCAGCTCTCCTCTGTCCTCTGTTCTTCTGTCCCCTGCTTTCCTCCTCCTGTGTCCACAGCTCTCCTCCTCCTGTGTCCCCCATCTCCTCCTGTGTCCTCTATTCTTCTGTCCCCTGCTCTCCTCCTGTGTCCCCAGCTCTCCTCCTCCTGTGTCCTCTGTTCTTCTGTCCCCTGCTCTCCTCCTCCTGTGTCCCCAGCTCACTCCTCCTGTGTCCCCCGCTCTCCTCCTCCTGTGTCCTCCGTTCTTCTGTCCCCTGCTCTCCTCCTCCTGTGTCTTCAGCTCTCCCCCTCCTGTGTCCGCCGCTCTCCTCCTCCTGTGTCCCCCACTCTCCTCCTCCTGTGTCCTCCATTCTTCTGTCCCCTGCTCTCCTCCTGTGTCCTCTGTTCTTCTGTCCCCTGCTATCCTCCTCCTGTGTCCCCAGCTCTCGTCCTCCTGTGTCCCCAGCTCTCGTCCTCCTGTGTCCCCAGCTCTCGTCCTCCTGTGTCCCCAGCTCTCGTCCTCCTGTGTCCCCAGCTCTCGTCCTCCTGTGTCCCCAGCTCTCCTCCTCCTGTGTCCCCCGCTCTCCTCCTCCAGTGTCCTCCGCTCTCCTCCTGTTTCCTCTATTCTTCTGTTCCCTGCTCTCCTCCTCCTGTGTCCCCAGCTCTCCTCCTCCTGTGTCCTCCGCTCTCCTCCTGTGTCCTCCGTTCTTCTGTCTCCTGCTCTCCTCCTGTGTCCCCCACTCTCCTCCTGTGTTTTGTTCTTCTGTCCCCTGCTCTCCTCCTCCTGTGTCCCCAGCTTTCCTCCCTTCCTGTGTCCCCCGCTCTTCTCCTCCTGTGTCCCCCGCTCTTCTCCTCCTGTGTCCCCCGCTCTTCTCCTCCTGTGTCCCCCGCTCTTCTCCTCCTGTGTCCCCCGCTCTTCTCCTCCTGTGACCCCGCTCTTCTCCTCCTGTGTCCCCCGCTCTTCTCCTCCTGTGTCCCCCGCTCTTCTCCTCCTGTGTCCCCCGCTCTTCTCCTCCTGTGTCCCCCGCTCTTCTCCTCCTGTGTCCCCCGCTCTTCTCCTCCTGTGTCCCCCCGTCTCTCCTCCTCCTTGTGTCCTCTGTTCTCCTGTCCCCTGCTCTCCTCCTCCTGTGTCCCCTGCTCTCCTCCTCCTGTGTCCCCCGCTCTCCTCCTCCTGTGTCCCCCGCTCTCCTCCTCCTGTGTCCCCCGCTCTCCTCCTCCTGTGTCCCCTGCTCTCCTCCTCCTGTGTCCCCCGCTTTCCTCCTCCTGTGTCCCCCGCTTTCCTCCTCCTGTGTCCCTGCTCTCCTCCTCCTGTGTCCCCGCTTTCCTCCTCCTGTGTCCCCAGCTCTCCTCCTCCCTGTCCCCGTTCTCCTATGTCACCAGCTCTCCTCCTCTGTCCTCCGTTCTCCTTGTCCCCAGCTCTCCTCCTCCTGTGTCCCCAGCTCTCCTCCTCTGTGTCCCAGCTGTCTCCTCCTGTGTCCCCGTTCTCTTGTGTCCCCAGCTCTCCTCCTCCTGTGTCCCCAGTTCTCTCTGTCCCTCTTCTCCTCCTACTGTGTCCCCAGCTTCTCCTCCTTCTCTGTCCCTGTTCTCCTGTGTCCCCATCTCTCCTCCTCCTGTGTCCCCAGTTCTCCTCTGTCCCCAGCTCTCCTCCTCCTCTGTCCTCTGTTCTTCTGTCTCCTGCTTTCCTCCTCCTGTGTCCCCCGCTCTTCTCCTGTGTCCCCCGCTCTTCTCCTCCTGTGTCCCCCGCTCTTCTCCTCCTGTGTCCCCCGCTCTTCTCCTCCTGTGTCCCCCGCTCTTCTCCTCCTGTGTCCCCCGCTCTTCTCCTCCTGTGTCCCCCGCTCTTCTCCTCCTGTGTCCCCCGCTCTTCTCCTCCTGTGTCCCCCGCTCTTCTCCTCCTGTGTCCCCCGCTCTTCTCCTCCTGTGTTTCCCGCTCTTCTCCTCCTGTGTTTCCCGCTCTTCTCCTCCTGTGTCCCCTGCTCTCCTCCTCCTGTGTCCTCTGCTCTCCTCCTCCTGTGTCCTCTGTTCTCCTGTCCCCTGCTCTCCTCCTCCTGTGTCCCCTGCTCTCCTCCTCCTGTGTCCCCAGCTCTCCTCCTCCTGTGTCCCCCGCTCTCCTCCTCCTGTGTCCCCCGCTCTCCTCCTCCTGTGTCCCCCGCTCTCCTCCTCCTGTGTCCCCAGCTCTCCTCCTCTGTCCTCCGTTCTCCTGTGTCCCCAGCTCTCCTCCTCCTGTGTCCCCAGCTGTCCTCCTCCTCTGTCCCCGTTCTCTTGTGTCCCCAGCTCTCCTCCTCCTGTGTCCCCAGCTCTCCTCCTTCTCTGTCCCTGTTCTCCTGTGTCCCCAGCTCTCCTCCTCCTGTGTCCCCAGTTCTCCTCTGTCCCCAGCTCTCCTCCTCCTCTGTCCTCTGTTCTTCTGTCTCCTGCTTTCCTCCTCCTGTGTCCTCCGTTCTTCTGTCCCCTTCTCTCCTCCTGTGTCCCCTGCTCTCCTCCTCCTGTGTCCTCCATCCTTCTTTCCCCTGCTCTCCTCCTGTGTCCCCAGCTCTCCTCCTCCTGTTTCCCCTGTGTCCACAGCTCTCTTCCTCCGTCTCCCGTTCTCCTATGTGCCCCGTTCCCCTGTGTCCCCAGCTCACCTCCTTCTCTCACCATTGTCCTCCGCTCTCTTCTTCTCTTCAATGAGCGGCCAGGACCAAACACATGGCTACCGGGACACCGGGCAGGAGACTGAGGAGGGGGCGGAGCCACTGCGCAAGTCCCTGGTCACCTGACCAGCGTCAGTCACCTGACCTGCAGGGAAGGAATAGGATGTGGCCGGACAGCTTCCTGACTCTGTGCGGCGGTGTGTGCTGCGCTGGCGCTGGGATCGCTGGGCACAGAGCGCTGGAATCGCGTGGTGCAGGGGGCCGCTGGCTACACGGGCGCCAAGCCCCCTATAGGTCCAGGCCCCATCGCAGCCACGACCCCTGCGACCGTGAATATTACGCCACTGGTAAGGTCACTACTCCCACCTCTTCTTGGTCAAGAAACAGTCTGGAGATTCCTGGGTGATCATCAACCTGAAACACCTCAACCAGCATGTCCATTACCGACGTTTCAAAATGGAATCAATCAAATCTGCGGTTCAATTGATAGGCCACCATCACCAGATGGCAACCATCAATCTGCAGGATGCATACTTCCATGTTCCTATTCATCATTGATACAGGAAGTTCCTCAGATTTGCTGTTCTGCACGACGGGGAGCTCCTCCATTTCAAATTCAATATCCTTCCCTTCGGAATCTCCTCGGCTCCCAGGGTCTTCTCGAAGATTGTGGCGGAGGTGGTGGCCTTCCTGAGGGGTCGGAGCATTTGTCTGGTGCCGTACCTGGACGACTTTCTCCTCGTTGCTCCCCTCAGGAGCAGCGTGGAGGAGTCCCTGAGAGTGCTGAGGTCTTTGAGCTGGATCACCAATCTCTAGAAGTTCCATCTCCTGCCATCCTCCAAGAGGAGGTTCCTCGGGGTTCTGTTGAACTCTGATGAACAAGCTTCCTTCCTCCCGGACGATCACAGGTTGATGCTCTGGACCAAGATTTCTGTTCTGCGTCGGATGTCCTCTCCAAATGTGGGTGCTGGGGTCCATGACATCCTGCATACCGTCAGTCATGTGGGCTCAAGCCCACTCTCGAGCTCTTCAAGAACATGTCCTTTCACACTGGGACGGACTGCCTTCGTCCCTCAACAAACGGTACCGTCTTTCGGGTCCCGTCTCCTCGTCTCTCCTCTAGTGGTTGAATCCCCGGAACTTGCTGAAAGGGGTGTCCTGGGATCAGTCCCCAGGCATCACTCTCACTACAGATGCCAGCCAGAGGGTGTGGGGTGCTGTCGTTGCCTGCACCCTGTTTCAGGGAGTCTGGAATCAGGAAATCAGCTCTCGTTCTTCCAATTGCCGGGAGTTGAGGGCTGTGGAGGAAGCCCTCCTTGTCACTTGCGATCTGGTACAGAGATCCTACGTTCTAGTGTACTCCGACAACATCTCCACGGTAGCTCACATCCATCATCAAGGCGGGACACGATCCAAAGCCCTGAAGTCTGTGTCCTCTCGAATATTTTTCTGGGCAGAAAGGTTTCTCCAATCCCTTTCAGCTGTCCACCTGAAGGGGTCATTGAACCTTCAGGCGGATTTTCTCAGTCGCAAAGACATCCTTCCGGGAGAATGGAGTCTGGATCAGGCCTTTTTCTGCTCACTGGTGGCAAGATGGGGTACCCAGACATCGGCTTCTTCGCCTCTAGTGCCAATGGAAAGGTCGCAACATATTTCTCCCTGAACCAGCGGGACAACGCGATGGGAGTGGATGTCTTTTCACGGACGTGGGACTTCCATCTGGCCTATGCCTTCCCTCCTGTTCCACTTCTGGCAAAGAAGCGGAAGATCAGAGTGGACGGGGATCCAACGGTCCTGGTGGCTCCTCTGTGGCCGAAAAGGAGCTGGTACAATTTGATTGTGTCTATCCGGGTTGATGGTCCTGTGGTTTTGAGCCCAGACACCAATCTGCTGTCACAAGGTCCGCTATTTCATCCGGATCCTTAGAGGCTCAGCTTAGCTGCTTGGCTTCTGAGGCCCGGGTATTGAAGGCCCAGGGCGTGTCTGATAAAGTGGTGGCTACTTTACAAAAGAATCGTAAGCCTGTCACCAGTGCAATTTATAATAAAGTCTGGAAGAAATTCTCCTCCTGGTGTAGTTTTCGCCCTCCTGGCCCACTCCATCCTGATATCTTGCAAATTTTGGATTTCCTCCAGGCTGGGTTAGACATGGGACTTAAACCTAGCACGTTGAAGGTCCAGGTTTCCGATCTCAGCTCCGTTTTTGACACAGATTTGGTGAATCATTGCTGAATTCTTAGATTTATGGTGTCTGCTTCTAGGATTCGTCCACGTATACAGGAGGTTCTTGCTCCTGCCTGGGATCTCAACATGGTCTTGACTGGTTTGTCCCGTTCCCCGTATGAACCGTTGTCCTCCTGTGATCTTCGGCTGCTATCTCAAAACGGCCTTTCTTGTGGCAATCACGACCACTCACCATGTGGGGGAACTTAAGGCTCTGTCCATCAGGGAGCCATATTTAACGGTCCGTGATGACTGCATTGTACTTCAGCTGGACCCTTCTTTCCTACCCAAGGTAGTCTCAGACTTTCATCGTTCCCAGTCATTCGTCCTTCCTTCCTTTTGTCGGTCTCCTTGTACTCCGAAGGTGGAGGAGTTCCACTCTTTGGATGCTCGCAGAACAGTGCTTCGTTACCTGGAGGTCACGACACCCTGGCGCATTGATCACAACCTTTTCATCCAGCCCTTTGGTCCCAATGAGGGCAGAAAAGTGGCTAAGTGCACCATTATTTTATAAGTCTTGGTCACACATGAATAGTTTTCAATATATATTAGGGCTCTCCCACATCTATTTTTAATCATATTTCATCGGTTTTGGAGAGTTTCTATACCAAATTACAGTCGCACAAATAACTGCTTTTCTTATAGATGCTTTTATTATTTCATCAAGGTTAAAATTGCAGATATGACGTGCTCATGACATAATAAAAATTAGTTAAAGTTACATGGAAATGGATGAGAGGACATTGAGGGGTTAGAGTCCTACTCCATACACAGCAGGAATCACATGGTAGTCTTTTCAAACAGAATACTGTGATACAGAGACATATATGAATTAGGTTTGAGAGTACTAGCTCACGGTGTATAGATGTTTTAGTATATAGTCCCTTTTCTCTATACCCACAACTAGTCAATGCTATCTCAAACCTCCAATTGTCCTATATGCAACATTGAATTAAGTATCATGCTTACCCATGTAAAGTGCCCGTGTGCCTGGATGACCTCTGGGGGACGCCCCGACGCGTTTCCCTGATTGCTTCCTCAGGGGGCATGTTTTTGACTATGTCCCCCCATCCTATATACCCCCCACAACTACCGCCCACCACCTGTCTGAAATTACGCCGCTCCTTGCCGCACACGGGAGGCCGCGCTATCCCGAGCGGCGGTTTCCGGCGTTCATCCACAGGAAGTGCGTCATCCGACGCTCCTTCCTGCGTGTCAGAAGCCTTTCACCACAGCCCGGAGATGCGCGACCGCGCATGCGCGGTCCGCTGACGCCATTTTGGAAGAGGGCAAATCTGCCCACTTCCTTGTTTACTAACACTGGACTATATTAATCACAATATTAGGGGAACCATCACTTTGTGCCACATGAAAACGACATTTTACCCGGCATAACCTTATACATTAGTATATATAGCATTCTAGAGGAACAAAATTCCAAATTTTCTGATGTTGTATTTCTCCATTTCCTCTATTTTCCTCTTCCACCCTATATGGAAGGCCCGGATCGTCACATTGTAGAAAGGAGTTCCACATTGTTATAATGTCCAGAGTTTCTATGGTAGACCATTGTGTGGGGATATACAAAATAGCTAAAAAACATAGAAAAAACAAATAGAAACAGTTAAAACCATATCAGTGATTGTCCTAAAAGGAACCCTCAGGAAACTGGGGTTCCACAGCATGGCAGACGACCGCAACCACATATGCAGGGTCAACCAAAAGATCAAGATCCATCATTTTTATTGGGCGGACTTGAGTCACCCTCCATCCAAAATGGACAGGGATTACAAGTCCCCCAATGGTCTATGAGGCGTAATATTACGCTTTCACATTAGAGATATGAGGAAAAACTCAGTTTTTCGTTCAGTCCACCCGGGGACTGTGTCCCCAGGCGGACTATCCATTGACATTCCCTCCTCTCAAGAGCTCTCTTATAGTCCCCACCCCTTGCCCCCAGATGACAAACGTCGATAGCTTTGAATTTTAGGTTGGTTGAGTCGCAATTATGGGTGGATTTAAAGTGGCGGGGTAGAGTTTTTAAATTAGGATCACCGGGTTCCATCTTCTTAGCTGCCTCTATGTCCCTAATATGCTCCCTTACTCTAACACGGAATTCCCGTGATGTAAGGCCAATGTATATCAGGCCACAGGGGCATGTGGCGTGATATATCACGTTCTTTGTAGTACATGTCAGGTAATGCCGAATATCATATACGCGTGTACTATTGGCCGCTGTAAATGTTTTTGTTTCTTTCCATGTTCCGGCATGCCAGACATGAGCCACATGGGTAAAATTCCAGAGTCCTTCTACTTCCACTCACTAAAGGTTTAGATTCCCTCACATAATGGCTATGTACCAACATGTCTTTGAGGCTACTACTCCTCCTTGCAGTCAGCATTGGTCTTTCAGTGACTACGTCACTTATACCAGGTACCAGTCTCAGAATTCCCCAGTGTCTCTTTAAAATACCCCTAATCTTATCCCATTTGTCGTTATATGTTGTTATGAAACGGACCACTTGAGGTTCCTGATTCAAATCCCTCCCTTCAGACCGGTCTCCCCCCAGCAGTAAGGTATTCCTATTCTTCCTTCGGGCCCTGATATATCCCCGCTTAATGCATCGCCTACTGTAACCTCTTGCCAGGAAACGATCTCTCAAATCCTCAGCCTGTCCTTCAAAAAAAGTGCACCATTGCCAGCTGGATTAAACGTGCCATTACTGCATCATACCAATCTCAACAACTACCAATACCTTCCACCAGAGCTGCCTCAGTCTCCTGGGTAGAAAAGTCAGGGGCTTCTCCGGAGCAGATCTGCATTGCTGCTATATGGTCCTCCCTGCATACTTTCACGAAGCATTATCGTTTGGACCTGGGTTCTACCAGGGATTTGGCCTTTGGCAGGAAAGTTCTGCAGGCTGTGGTCCTGCCCTAGGTTTGTATTCGTTGGTATTCTTCCTATGCTGTTGTGGAAGGGGCCTGGAGAAAATAGAATTATTCTTACCGTTAATTCGGTTTCTAGGGCCCTTCCATGACAGCACCTAATTCCCTCCCTTATTTTCCTTGTTTTTCATGGAATGTTCTGTATTGCTTTTGTCATGCTATGGTTCCTTTTAAGACACTGGAGAGTGGGAGGGTCCTTTTAACCTCTCTTGTGCTTCCTGTCCCTAATAGGGCGTGGAGAGGCAACCTCCTATGCTGTCGTGGAAGGGCCCTAGAAACCGAATTAACGGTAAGAATAATTCTATTTTCTGCCTCATGTGAGTGCGGGATGAGTTGACATTTTTATTGGTTCCATTTTTGGGCACATTTTTTGATTGCTGTTTATTTTGCTACCTAAAAAATGGAATAGAAAGCAATCAGGTTTTTATTTTTTACACCTTAATAAAATTAATAAGAAAGCTGTATTCTCTGGGTCATTACGATTACATGATACCAAATTTATGTAGTCTTTGTTTTGCTGATTTTACACAATAAAAACGACTTTATAGAAAAAAGAATTGCTTTTTCATCGCTATTTTCTGAGAGCTTATGTGTTTTATCTTATATGTATATTACTGGAGGACGGAGCTGAGCGAGTGCTTTTTTGTAGTACAAGATAATGTTTTCAGTTTTTTATCATTTTTATTTACATGCAACTTTTTGATTACATTTTATTCCACTTATTCTCTGCAATATGATGAAAAGGCATTTTGTTTTTCCCACTTTTTTTATTTGCTTTTACGGTGTTCATTGAAGGAAAATTAGTATGGCCGTTTCATACAGTAAAGGCCCTGTCACACATAAAGAGATCGCTAACGAGATCGCTATTGGGATCGCTGTTGTGTCACAAAATTCGTGACGCAACAGCGATGTCGTTCTGTGTGACACGCACCAACGAGATCTGGCCCCTGCTATGAGATCGTTCATAGTTACACACTGCTCTGGGTTATTCCTGCGTCGTTGTGCTCCCGCTGGGAACGCTACATTGTTGTGTTTGACAGATAATGAGCAATGATCTCAATGCTACGCTATGGAGAAAAAATTCACAACAACCTCGGTATAATTCTGGATCGCTAGTGCGTCGTTTTTCACATCGCTGGTAAGATGCCTGTTTGACATCTTACCAGCGATGTGTAAACGACGCACCAGCGATCTCTGCACATTGTTATCGGGATCGCTGATGCGTCGTTATGTGAGACTGGGCCTTAAGTGTTCTAAACATGGCAACACCAAATGTGTGCTTTATATTTTTGTTTGTGCATAAAGTATTTATTGGTATATATTCTTTGTTTTGTTTTTTTTTCTTCAAAAAAACTGTAATGCTTTTGCACGGTTTTTGCTCGGACTCAGGGGCGTAACTACACCAGGTGCAGGGGTTGAGGTCGCACCCGGGCCCTGCAGCCTAGGGGGCCCCAAAAGTCCCTTTGGCATATAGAAAAAGACTAATACTAGTAAAGATTTCCAATAATTGGGGGCCCCGTTGAAGCTTTCGCATCGGGGCCCCTGGGCCTGGAGTTACGCCACTGCTCGGACTCATTGACCTGAATGGGTCTGTGCTATCGCCAAAAAACAGACATGTCTCCATGTGGATACACTGTCCATGCATAAAAACGAACATGTGAAAACGAGCATTGATTAACATTTATGAACATATGAATTACAAAACTGGGTGCAAAAATCGGCACAAAAAATCCACACAAAAATACTCTGCTATAATGAAAAATAAAAATCAGGGTTTTTGGTTTATACATTTTTTTGCAAAAAAAGTACATTAAGCTGCTACACCAAACGGCAAGGTAACCTTGATCGAAGCTGTCCCTAGCTGATATATTTAAAACCTGCTTGTGTGTGTGAACATACCTCTAAAAACAGGATTCAGACAGGACTTCATCAAAAAAAAGTTACAAGTTTGTAATTCAGTCTTTGGTGGTGAATGAGCGCAGATTTACGGACACGTTCATCGTGAGCGTGGCTCATAATTGACTGTGGCTTGTATTTTTCCTGCCCAGCAGGAAGAGTATGGTTCCCGCCCCTCCCTTATGAGCTGTGCACACACAAGCCAGCTTCACAGACAGCCCATACTAGAAGTCCTGTCTGAATCCTGTTTTTAGTGATGTTCACACACAAGCAGGTTTTAAATATATCAGCTAGGGACTGCTTCGATCAGGGTTACCTTGTCGTTTGGTGAAGCAGCTTAATGTACTTTTTTTTGCAAAAAAACGTATTAAACAAAAATCCTGTTTTTTGACACTTTTTTGACAACACTTGCTACTGATTTGTATTTTTCATTATAGCAGAGTGTTTTTGTGTGGATTTTTTGTGCAGATTTTTGCACCCAGTTTTGTAATTGTCTTGTGTGGTGAATGAGCGCTGTTTTATGGACACGTTCATCGTGTGCATAGCTCATAATTGTATTTATGCTGATAATCCCTGGAAGGATTACATTCAGTGGTACGGGAGATACATAGACGATATGGTCCTTACTTGGGCCGTGTCGTCTATGGTGTCTCCCGTGCCAAATCCTCTCTCACTACTGGATTGGTTTTCAAACAATGAATTTAATTTAAAGTTCACCATGGAGGTGTAAAAGGATTCGGCTCCATTTCTTGATGTGTTTTTGACAGAGTGCAGGAAAACTGGCAGAATCCATTCAAGGTTATATGGCAAACCTGTGACAGGGAATTCTATTTTGCGGGCGGACAGCTGTCACCCCAAATACACAATCAAAAATCTCCCTATGGGAGAATTTGTGCATGCTAAACGTAATTGTACTAATCAGAAGGATTATAAGACAGAGGCCACTGTTATGTCAGGCAGATTGCGAGACCGAGGCTATGGGAATTGGATGATTGCTAGAGCCAAACACATAGTGAAAAATAAAAGTAGAGAAATCCTACTACGCTTTGAACAGTATTTTAAAATCTGGTTAGAAGATCGTCCCTAGAAAAGGTAGAGACATTGCCAGCACAGTATCACCTAGCATCTTCACAGATTGTTTAAGCCCTATCCCCACATGGTTGACATATAAGGGAATGTATAGGTGTGGAGGGAATTAATGTGGAATGTGCAAATTCATAGTTTCTGGTCCGGATTTCAGGAATTCTCCAACCAATGAAATATACAAAATCCAAACCTATATAAATTGTAATGTCACGCATGTGGTGTATTTAGACACATGCGTGGCATGCAATAAATACTATGTAGGTTCAACAACACGAACCCTTAAGATCAGGATATCGGAGCACCTTACTGCTGCCAATCCGCATTCAAAAACAATTAGAACTGGAATGTTGGGCTTGTCCTTGCATTTCAGGGACATACATGCCGGTGAATTAAAAACCTTGCGAATACAAGGTATAGAGAGAGTGCATCAACCGTTCTGTGGCGGCAATTGGGAACGTAAGGTGCACGATAGAGAGAATATATGGATCCTACGTTTAAATGCACAAATTCCCAATGGGTTAAACAACAGGAACGACCTTTTATTTTTCTATTAAAGAATATCTAAAATAAAAATGTGCAGGTAAATCTGATGTGGGTTTTTTAGATTACAATCTAGACACATTTTGCAACATGGGAGGTGGTTATACCAAGAGCAATTCCAGCTACACATATGAATGCGTTCCGCCTTCCCCATGGAAAGGATGCACATGCATGGATTTAAATGTAAAAGTGCATGTGTACGTGGTGCAATGTGTGTCTGTTTGCATAGTTCTATAGGTATGAAATGAATTGTCATGTTTTCTTTTCGATGGAAACAATGTAAATATATGGAATAATATGGGAATGTATATGAATTGGCAATAGGTTTACACTGCATATTTTCTTGGTTATCCAAATCCTTCTGTATACGTCTTGCCAGACAGAAAAATGGTTAATATATTCTGAGGTACTAATTTGTATTGATCACAGGTGACGATTTTTTGTTTTTAATTGTATATAAGACATGTCAAGTTTATACCGATGTACTACTGATTAAGGAGTTCGCTCTTAAACGCGTCAGTGTTTCTGCACCTTTTGGGGTGGTCATCTGTGATGATTTTTATTTTAGAATAAAGAATTGAACCCGTCTACGGCGATACCAGATCTTCTTTACTAATTACATAATTGTCTGTGCTATTTATGAACATATGTCCGTGCCTCTGGTATGTGGCTGCACGGATAGCACACATGCCGGAGACATGTACATGTGAAAGAGGCCTTATACAAGCTGTACACTGACTACTTTACGTTGTATCGGTGTCAGATATTCAGTGTTGTCCCATGAAAACATGTCAAAATATTTACAAAAATGTGAGGGGGGTATGCGCTTTTGTGATACACTGTATTCCTCCCCAGGCGATCACTGACCTACTGTCAAACTGGTCATGTTGGATGTTGTAGGCAGCAAAAGGTCCAACACAGTGTTATAGACTCATTCATATCTGTTACATGCTTAGTGTGAATCTGCTCTATCTTTTTAACTGAATGTGCAGCCAGTTGCGGACTTGCCAATTCTGATGTAAAAGCTGATCGAACCACACAGTGCTGGGCTGTGAGCACAGACCCCACTACAGGTTATTGTCAATATGCAGAATGTTTCTGACATTTTGGTCAGAAATGTCCACAACAGCATTCTGCGAAAAATCATATTGTATTGCTCTTCAGGTGCTCCTTATATTCCCTTCACAAAGCAGGATACCTGTCCTGCTTCTCTGTTGATGTTCTTCAACAACACTGTCTGGCACTCATTGTATAATGGCTCACATAAAAAAAAAAGACATAAAAAAATCACAGAACAAGAACTAGCCATTACCAACACAAGGTCAAATTACCAATGCACTAGCAGGATGCACTAGGCCCCTATGATTAAGGTCAGGGCAACATAGGTGCAAAATACCGATGAGACAACCACTCACAACCTACCAATTCATGGAGGAGTGATTTATTGTATAACTGACCATGTTCTGGTATCTGCTTCCTTACTTTTTAGGCTGTGCTGAAAGACACGGCAACTCTCATGACAGGGTGGCAGGACACATTCTGCTGAAAGAAGCTATAAACAGAAGTCTTTGGTCTGCATGATTGTCTCGTCATAGTGTAGTCTGGTCCCATCTTTTCCCACTATGTGACTAATATGAACTCACCTGGCTTCGGGATTACATGCCAGAACTGAGGCACAAACCTTGCTGGTTGCGAATAACAAGAGGACTGTAGGTGGTAGAGCTTGTCACCTCAGAAGAATTCACTTTGCACAGTCATAGTGTTCAAGTCCACAGTTACTCATTAGGTATCATTTGACATGTTACTAACCAGGCTACAGTGGAACTGTCAGTGCTCTGATATTTTTCCTTGCATCATCCCCCATACATGCACTTTAGTAATAAAATATTCACCGATGGTGTTTGATTTGTTGGAAAGATTATAATTTCTATTTTCCTATGTTAAAAATTGCAGTCAAGCATTTTTTCTCCTGTAAATATCAGTGCTTTGTGCAGTGTAAGTTGAGAACTGTAAAACATACACAAATTAATGAAGTTGCATGAATAGCTTAAATTGCCTGTATTGGCACAGAATACCTTGTGTGCCTGAAGCCATCATGAAACCGTTAAGAAGGATTATTCCAGTTTTTTTAACCGGTGTGTCTGGGTCTAGAGCAGGGGTCCCCAACCTGTAGCCTGTGAGCCACATGATCACGCTGCATGATGTGTGGCCTGCGACTGTCTTCTAGCTTGTTATATTAGCACCAGGTCTAGCAAATTGCCATGAAGAACTGATCTCCAGATGGTCACCACATAGTAGAGGGAATCTAAATGAGGTTAGGGTAGGATCTTGGTATACTGTGTCAGTGTGATTTCTGTGGAAAAGCTTTGATTGTCATTATGAGTATTTAGGCCTCTGGAGGTCACTACAGAATTTTCAGGAGCTGAATGTGGCTCACGACCCTCTTTCAAACTAAATGTGGCTCTCAAGGTTGGAAAGGTTGCGGACATCTGGTCTAGAGCATGAAAAATAAACGTTGAATCCAGAAACACTGATAATTTTGCTTGTGGCTGCTTTACTGTGTGTACTTCCAGTTTACATCACTTTATCTACTGTATGTCTTTTTTTTTTCTTTTCTTACATTTGATGTGGCCAGGGCTATGGGGTACTCTGACACCAGGACTGATGGCAGCTTGGGTGAGAGATCACGGGTGGTCGGGATCCCGGTTCCGTACCCTGGTAATCATTTGAGTAGATGGTGGGGAGAAGGGATATTTACAGGGGATCGTGACGCCACCTGTAGTTTCCGGTAATATGGTACTGGCGCTGCAAGCCGGCGGCTGAGGTGATGGTGGCTGCAGCAGAGTGTGGTCCAGCTCCCTACAGGTGCAGCTTTTACCTCAGGGCAGCGGTGAAGTAGGATGATGAGGGGGGTGAGGGGAGTAGTTGTTGGTATTGCTGTTCTTACCCCTCTGCTGAGCTGCTGGTGGTGCTGAGCCCTCCGGGCCCCGCCGGGAAGAATAACGGTAACCAGTTCTACTCCACCTTACTAGGTACCGGCAGATGCTAAAACGGAACACGGTACAGTTTGGTTGATCGGGTGGATGTTGCCAGCTCAGGATCCCCCTTATAGAGTCTCTAGATGTGTTCTTTCTTTGTCTTTTGGGGTCTGTTCTATTCTTCCTGTTTCTCCCACCTTTACAGCACTCTCCCGCCAGTCCTACGGTATGTCACTAGTCTTCTAAGTCGGTCCCTTACCGGTATGGATGGGAGCAGAAGGAGCGCACAATTTCTCCCGCCACCAAAATTCTGTCCACGACCACTAGTGCCCTCAACCAGTTTCTGTCCTGAGGGGTGAGGTGTCCTTGTGGTGCATTTGGCAACCCGGTTATAATGGGCCCGCAGCTCGTTGGTCTGTGGTCAGAGCTAAACTTCTGGCCGCCTCGGCTTCCCGCATTGCCGGTGTCTTTCCCCCAACGTGACCAGCTGGCTACAACCAGTTCTGGCCCATTGCCTTCTGTCCTGGGACCCCACTTAAAGATGGGGATCCCTCCTGTCGGCTGTGCTGTCAGGCCTGTCCTACCTGACTGCCTTCCCAGCACCGTCTCTACGATCTTCCTGCTTCTACAGCTCTAACCTAGGCTCCACACCCCTTTTGGGACCTACTAAATTATCGGTTTCCCCCCCACTCTAGTGGCCTAGTCCTAAGTGTGTGCAAGTACAGACTCCACAGGTTTAACCCTGCACTGACAACTTACAGGGAAAAAACATATTTATTAACACAGTGTAATACTTTCCTGTGGCGCCTAGCCTCAGGGGCGCGCCACACATTCATTGACGTCATACATCACCAGTTAAAAAAATAAAAAGCTTAAAACAGTTTCCATTGTGATCTTTGCACTGGATCTGTGAAAAACACATATATACGAATGAAGTCTTTATGGGGATCTGTTTATTTTTGAGCACCCATTGGGTTTATGGAGCATGTCTGATAAGAAAAAACATGCGAATAGTTAATTCTCCATTGTTATTTTAGTTTTTTTGTTTCTTTTTTACACACATGGCCATTGTTCATGTGACTAACCCATTTACTGCTATTTTCTATTGGCTATCTAAGGCTGCTTTGACATTGCATTTTTCTAGGATTTGTGGCTGTCCGTTGTAAAACTGACAGCCACGGATCCGATTTGGCCCCCATGTGTCCCTATGGGCGACGGATCTCATCGGATTTGCCTTTAATGACATCCGATTTGTGTCAGATCTGAATGTGGCCGATTTTCTGCTGTGCCTAAAATCGGAGAACACTCCGATTTTGGGCAGAGCGGACCAAATCGGACACAATCAAATCCGACAGGATCCGTGCCAGTTAACATGGGGGCCTATGAGCGCGGGTCCGAGAAAACAGCCGATTTCTCCTCGGACCCGATTTCAGTGTACTGATCATGCTCAGTACACTAAAACTGCTGTGTGCCGTCTAATATAACTTCCGCAATGTATGTGAAATTTAAGTAAAGCAGGTGTTAAAAATAAAAAAATCTGTATTCTCACCTTTCCAGCGATCCCTCGACTTCGGCATCTAGCTCCTGATGGCTTACAGAACCTGCCGTTGCTTGGCAACCCGATCAGCTGATCGGGTAACAAGATCAAGCTGATCTTGATCAAGCTAGGTCCTGTAAGCCGTCGTCACTAGATGCCGTCGTCAGGGGATCGCTGAAAAGGTGAGGATAAATATTTTTTATTTTTAACACCTGCTTTACTTAAATTTCACTTCCGCATATACATTGCGGAAGTGAAAGTGCCCTGCACAGCTCTTTCTGTGTCCGGACCAATGAAAATGAAGGACCCGGACACAGAAATAGGTCACCTCTGATGGTGTCCTTTCCTGTCCGTGGGGTCCTGCAAAAAGTAGGATCCCACGGACAGGAAAAATATCGCTATGTGAAACCACCCTAAGGAGTGAAGACTGTTTTTAAACGTACAATGATAATCCATTTCACAATGATAATACAGGTGTACAGAAGGATGACAAAATGTCCTTGGTGCATTTCTTTACCATTATTGTTGGGTGAAATGTTTCTCAAGCAAAATGTTAATACACTTAATATTGAAATTAACTGATATTTAACTGAATACTTAATTTATCATCTTACAGAATGAAGCCCTTAAAACGTTTTTGAGAACTTTAATATTAGTGCCATGTCATTAAGTTAGGTCATCCATATTACATCCGTGCTTGGTCGACTCTGGGTAGCCCACTGATTAGCTGTGTGTTAAGGCTCTGACTGCTACTTCAGCACTGTTCCATTCACTTGAAAGGGAGGGACCTGCAGTACCATGCATGATCACTGTTCAATGTATGGATCTGTCCCACCTCTGATGCCCCTTCAGTCAGCTCAGTTGGGGGTGCTTGGAGTTACACATCCAATGATTTGACAAAGATGGCTTGTCCCCTTTACTATTTTTTTTTTATCATTTACATTGAGATTAACCATGGCTGGACAAATAATTGGCCCCTGTTTAGTCTTACATATCCAAAGGCAGAAGTACAGACAAAGTTTGAGCAAGCACCTGGGAGTTTCCATCCCTAATCCATGTGGTGCTGGCACATGAGTCCACTGCCTATTTGACTGGAATTTCTTTTCATTTGACCAGACATTTCGCAGCAGGCCTAGGGGAAAGTGGCAGACACCTGCCAATGAGCCAGAAACAATTTGCTCTGACAACCATAGACAGTACTGTTTATATTTCTGCTGCAAGATTGGGTAAGAGGACTCTAAAGAAAACTCAAGCAAATTATGTGTGGGAGGAATGTGCTGTAAGTGGCTGGGGCCATATCAAACTTTCACAGGCTCGGTTTTCCTATGCAGACTGTTTAAGTAACATTCTTCTAGCAGTAAAACAATTAACGTTCATCATAACTGTTCAAGAGTTTCTTTCAAACCAAAATATACACTGGGAGTGCAAAATTAGAAAAAAAAAACGACTTTTGTGTCAGTTATATTGGAAATTATTATTTAGAAAAATATATACATTTATAAAAACATATGTTCACCTTCAGTTTTTATTAAAAGTAGAATAAATACATTGCATTGCCCACTTTGTAATGCTCCTGAGTTACAGGATATTGTAGATTGTACTTAAACTATGAAATGGAGTTTAAAGGTTTACTTCAGCTTGGAAGATGTCTTAATATGTAGATGTGTATGTATGTGTATAAGAAACACTGTTACAGTAAAAGAAAAAACCTATTTCACTAGAGCTGGAGCATTTATTCATTACAGATCTTTATTCTTTTTCAAGAAAATCAATTACTGGGGTTAGACATTAAATAAAAAAAACAATAACTACACAAGTTAACCAAATGACCCATAGTATCCTGAAGAATTTATGTAAAGGGTGTTATTCACTTTCAATACCTTTCAATGTGTTTTCCCTGCTTTCAGTTTGTTATAAAAAAAATTTAAAAAAAAACACCTTGCCCTCACCTTCCTCAGGGCTACCAGTGAGTTTCCGTCTGTTCCCAGGGTCTAGTATTGTCAGTACAGCAGCCAATTAATAAGCTCAGTGGCTCTAGTGGGGCATTCCAGTGTAGACAGAATGCCCTGTTCAGTGCAACTGAGCTCATTGATTGGCTGCCATTATGTCAAGGTGACCGCAACGCAGCACAAAATGTCAAAAATTTAGTTGAAACGGAGTTGCCATTTAAGAGGCTTTTTAGTTTAGAACATCAGCAGTATTAAAAAAAAAGTTATAATTTATAGTTGAGATATAATGACTGAAGTGAATTGGTTCCTTTGATAGACGAATGGTATTTTTAATACTTTCCAAAATTGAAAAGCTAACTGTGATTAAACCCATGTCTCTTAAAATAGTTTGATAGTTTTAATAGGTAGTTGTATTTCATAACTTTATTTTTCTTTTTCCAAATTTGATATCAATACAAATATTTTCATGATTGATATGATATCTCCACAAATTTGTCTGATCGAAGAAGTTCAAAATAGAGTATTTTATTTAATCGAACGTCTTTGCAAATTTATTTACTCTATTCATTTAGGTTATTCTTCTACTTGTGGTGTTTCAATTTTATTAACAAAAGAGGTTAGTGAAACAAGATAGCTGAATTTTGTAGTATATGATAACTCTATTATAATGACTTTTTAGAGAATAATTCATTATACTGGATTGTAATGTAATGTGATTGTATTAATATACATAAACTTTCTGTAAGTTAATTTATTCAATATGTAAATATTGCTGCATATTTATTATGTATTGTATTGAAAACCTTTAATAAAATTATATGAACCAAAAAAAAACATAGAAAGAAGAGCCAAGCCACAAAACTGAAAAGGAGCATGGCAGATCTTGCATATGAGGCAAGCTTAAAGGGGTTGTCCAGTACATTTATATTGATGCCGCATCTTTAGGCTATGTCATCAGTATCAGATCGGTGGGGGTGTAGATGTGCACAATATCAGCTGTTCTCAAAACTGGTGGTGATGAGATGTGCTAAGGTAAGGAATGGAACAGCAGAGCTCTTTCATCGTACTTCATGGCCACAGGAGTACTGCAAATTCACCTGTATTCTTTCAAATAGGGGCGGGTATGCACTATCCAAATATGGTTTGCAGCTCCTCAATTATGACACATAGACGCCCCTATGACTGTGAACACCTCATTGGCCAGGGTTACCAGGTGTCACACTTTTATATTGATGACATATCTTAAGAATTGGCTATTAATATAAGAGCACTAACATGGTGGCTCAGTGGTTAACACTGTTGCTTTGCAGCACTGGGGTCCTGAGTTCAGCAGTTTTTCATCAATTTATGATTGATCCACTTTTTATCTTTGCTGGATATTGTTCAAATGGATGACTACTGCACAGGTGAATTCAGCCTCAGTCTGGAAAAACTCTGAAATCTGTGGAACACCAGAGATCATCAATACTTTACATAGTCAGAAGAACGGATGGGCGAGCAGAGAGCAGCCAGCAGGAGCAGCAGAAGCACTTGGAACAATGGAGAGGAGAGAACAATGGAAAAGGAGATTGAATAAACTGCAGAACAGCCTGTAATGACCACAGTGCCACCTCACCACCACTGGACCTGATGCACCACCATCGGACCCGGTGCTCCACCACCACCAGAGCAGACCCAACCTACTGTCTGTCTCCCCACTGCCCTGTAGAATGTAAGCCCGCAAGGGCAGTGTCCTCTCCCCTCTGTACCAGTCTGTCACTGTGAGTTTGTTTATTGTGTTTTTTAACTTGCTTGTATGTAACCTTTTCTCATGTACAGCACATGAAAAAAAAAACAAGGCTGGCTTCAGTCCCGAATTCGTTTCTGTTTTGTTTTCACTGGTCACAAAAACTAAGTCTGCACCGTTTTTGGGTTCCAGTGACAAAACCGGACAGAAACTCATCTGGTCTGGGACACTTAACATTGGGGCCTATGGAATCGGAGTTGGGAAAACACAATCGTTTCCCGGATCCGGTTCCAGGCTACAGAGCATGCTCAGAACAAGAGCACTGCTCTGTAACCGTGGTACATGTGTGTAATTTAACTTTAGCAGTGTATTTACCAACAATGCTAAAGTGAAATTAAGTCAAGGAATGGTAAAAAATAAATTCTCACCTTTCAGCCGTGTGTCCCACGATGCATTCAACTCCCACGGCTAAAGGACCTTGAATCAGCTGGCCGGGAAGAGGCAGGGCAACCCAATCAGCTTATTGTTTACATGACCGCATCAGCGGGGTTTAAAGATATAAACCGCGGTGATGCGGTCATGTGACACATCAGCTGATCGGGACCCCCCCCTTTCCAAATTGACTTCCCAGTCCCACTGTAACAGGAAGGCAGGAGGAAAGAGCTGCTCTTACGACAATGCTATCCTACAACTGGCCTTCGTAGACTAGCATTTGGCAAGTTTTTTTTGACCCTGTGTCAAGACTATTATAATATCTGCTGTGGATATTACCCCTCTCTAGGCTTTCAATGTAGTAGAAAAAAGAAGCATGACACTTATTACATGGCACTAGTAAAGTAACACTTTTATGAGATATAACATTGTAGCTTACTTTAGAATTGCATTGATCCCTTCTTGGGTAATATAGCTGCAAAAGTGCAAAATCTGGAGCTAAATATCAACCATCTGCCAATTCAAAGGGTAAACCAGACTGATAAGGACAGGGTAGGTATATTATCAGTTCTATTCTGACTTATTTGGCTACCATGTGCATCGGTTTATTAGTCAATGCATTTCTAAGTACACAAACTTTTTCTTTAGGACAAAACCACATTGTAAGGAAGAGTACAAAATGTTTTGTACTCCTTGCAATGTGAATTTGTCTTGCTGAAGGAGTCTGTGTACTTCAAAACATGTTGACTAATAAACTGTTGGTCTACATTTCCTGTCTCCTGCTCCTAAATGGCACTGGAAATTTTACAAATTTGTATCCATTTTTCATGTTCATTTTTCACATGCCGAAATGTGACGTCGCTAGCGATATCGCAAGTGCGGTGTGCTGTGCGACAGCGCGACGCAATTGCGATATATCGCTGATTGACAGGTTTACTGGGATGAACGTAAACCTGTCTATCTGCAACCAGCGATTAGACTGGATTGCACTGTCTGACACCGCAATAGCGATGTTGGCGGCAATCCAGCCTATACCGCAGCATTGCAGCGGATCGCTCGCTGGGTTGTTCCCAGCCCAGCAAGCGATGTCTCCGCCCACATCACCGCCCCGTTTCCGGCAACATCTTGCCGTGTGACAGCTGGCCTGCGATGTTGGAAGCGAGCGCACACCCGCACATCGCTTCCGACATCGCAGGCCATATTGACACGTGTGATGCCGGCTTTAGGGCACATTCCCACAATCGGTGTTTGCAGTGTTTTGGACAGAACGTGTTGTCGCTACATCCATATTGCTGTGTTTTATAGTACAAGCACAGTGAATGGGATTTGGAGAAATATCCGTGCTCACGGTGCTTGTTTTCTCCGCAGCATAAACTGACATGCAGGACAGCTTCCCTGCCACAATCATGTCAACTTATTGCTGCAGAGTAGGATGCAATTTCCGCCCGTGAATGCATGGAAAAGCCACTGTGCCCCGAACACTGACCGTGGGCATAGACGGCTGTGTCCAGAACACAGTGACTCTGGATCATGTGGACATAGCCTTAAAGGTACCGTCACACGTGGCAACATTGCAAGCAACTCAGGGGAGCGTGCACTTTTTTTGGCAGTTTTCCAAGATTGCTTTGGAGATATCACATGCAGAGATATCTCCGGCAATTCGGCTACGATGTTGAAAGCAACTTTCACTGGCAGGGTTAAACTCAACCCAGCGTCCAATACAAATCATTTAAGTGAATAGGGGAAGTTGCTTTCAACATTGCTATTGCGGTGTCACACAGAGCGATGCTAGCAGATTGCCTGAGCAACATTGCCTGGTTTCCCAACATGTTGAGAAACCTGCCAACTTCAATCTAGCAACTTATTGCCGTTGAATTGCTCTGTTACATGTTGCAACTCAATAGCAATGTTGCTTCAACTTCACCACGCCCCTGAGTTGCCTGCAATGTTGCTGCGTGTGACGGTACCTTAAGAAAACAATTTAGGCCATGCTGCTCTGCGTCCAGTCTTTAGTAGACATTTGTGACAGTATCGTTGGTGGCAATCACTTGTGGGACAACAAGTCTCAGCAGGCAACATCACTGCATAAATATAAGGATACTGGATGTGTGACTGAGACAATATTACAGATTATGTGGATTCTGGTTGAAAGCTTGGTTAAGTCCCATTTTTATCTATTTTTACTGGGAAGGAAGTTGAACTGCCTTATTAAATTTTATTTTGCTCTCTGATGGAAAGCGTGTCCTGTTAAATAATTATAGAGTATCATAGAGTTTTAAAAATGACATCAGCAGTTCACCGGGATAACAAGCAGGTGTTGTCTGGCAGCCACTAATCCCTATTAGCATCCTATTTAAATATTAATATATATGTTTAGAGATTATTGTAATTTGTAATAAATGCTGAAGTTAATAAATGATGTCATTTGGATTGCAATTATGTTGCCAGTACTGGTCTCTGAATAGGTTAAAGGGAGTCTGTGGCTCCTTTCTGCAAATGCAACTAGCTACATTAATACACCAAGAAGAGTAGCGAGCAAGTGGCTTCAGTAGGAAAATGCACCCGCCCGTACTGTGAGTGTGTCTTCACTGACACTGTATGTGTGAAGGTGCAAACACAAATACCTTTAGCTCTTCATTTACATTTGAAGCTAAAGTAATTTTCCCAGGCACTTTACCACTGCAATGTGTTAATAGTCTGATTTTATATAGAAATTGACCTAACTAAAGTAACCAATGACTTACTAACTGCAAAAGCCAAGCAACACTACTCTGTCCTTCTCCTCCTGTACCTTCAACGTTTCCCTGTCTCACACTAGCTCTTCTTTTGACCCTTATCTGTGTCTGCCAGCGTTCAGTTCTTGGACCTCTTCTCTATCTACATCTTGGGCCTAGGGTAGCTCATAGAGTCCAACGGCTTTCAGTATCACCTCTGCGCTGATGACATGCAGATGTACCTCTCCGGACTTGATATCATCTCCTTGGTAACTGAAATACCACAGTGTTTGTTTGCTATTTCATCTTATTTCTCTGCTTATTTCCTAAAACTGAACTTAGACAAAACAGAATTCATCATCTTTTCCCCATCTCTCTCTACCCTTCCAACAGACCATATCAAAATCAATGGCTGCTCACTCTCCTCAGTTCTGCATGCTCACTGCCTTGGGGTAACCCTCGACTGCACTCTCCTTCAAACCACATATCCAGGCCCTTTCCACCTCCTGCCAACGCAAAAATATTTCCCAGAAACGTACATTCTTTTGCCAAGAATCTGCAAAAACACTAGTGCATGCTCTCATCATCTCCTGCCATGACTACTGCAACCTCTAGTCTCTCTTCTAACACTCTTGCACCCCTCCAACCTATCCTAAATTCTGCTGCCTGACTAATCCACTGGTCCCCATGCTACTACCCGGCCTCTCCTCTCTGCCAATCCCTTCACTGTTTTCCCAGTCCCCAAAGACTTCAGTTCAAAATCCTAACCATAAGTTACCTCAGGGGAAATGGTGTATCAGTGTCCGCGCTGCTGAAATCCCAAGAAAGCGATCCGGAAACCATATGTAGGTTGCATCAATCATCCATTTATTCCTTTCCTACGCGTTTCAACACTGTCCTAGTGTCTTCCTCAGGGATATCCCTTGTAGACTGTGAGCCCTTGCGGTCAGGGTCCTCTCTCCAACACCTGTGTGCGCCTTGTATTTTTGACAATTATGGTACCTGTCTATGTATGTCCTTATTTCACATGTAAAGTGCCATAAAATAAATAATGCTAAAATGATAAATAATAAAAAATAATTTTATGGGGGCTAAGTCTTCTGTATCATTGTACAGATAGTTCAAAAGGGATTTTGGGGGTGACAGACTCCTTTTAAATATGTAAGAATAAACAGAACTGTAAAGGTTTGCAAGCAGCATGTGATGTGCCCATTCAAATTTCAGATCTTAGAGATATGTTTCTTTTGTATACTTCAAGAACGAGCGCTAACATTGCTTTGTGGAAAGAGGGGGTCATTTCCTTTCAATAACATGCCTATGTTGTGAGGAGTAATCCTCTCCAAGGCCAGAAGATATACAAACTCAGCCAAACGGGGTCCTTAAGAACTTTCTGTGCTCCCATGACTGGCATCAATCTTATTGGTGAATGACAGCTTCTGAGTCATTGTGTTAGTCACTGGCAAAATATTCACAGTGCTATGTTCTTATCCTATTCCCACCATTCCCTATCTTTACTATGCCCATTGTGCCTCCTACTGCTTAAAACTACATTAGCGAGAAAATAAACTTTCTAGTTTAATAAAGATCAAGCTACCTCTCAAATAACACACTCAGTTATGTCAAGTAAATGGAAGGGATTGTCCAAGATGAGAAAAACATGGCTGCTTTTTTGGGAAATTGCACATCTCAATAGCTTCTACCTGTTTTTTTTTCAGCCCATCTCCTTAGAAGTGAGTAGGGCTAAGATGTAACATGTCATACAAACTGTATGAGCATAGCACTTTTAAAAATAAACAGACTTATTTTTATATCTTTGGAAAACCCGCTTAAAAATACCTGTTCTTTACTATCAAATAGATTCAGATATATCACCTCAATGTTATCAATATATATAACAAGTGATGACAACGCTTATTTTTTTGTTGTATCTTTGACACAAACATGTGCAAAACGTTCTTCACTTGACAATAAACTTCAGTTTGGCTCCATCTTGGAAAGCATCTTAGTATGGACAGTATGTTCACACTACGCTGCTGCTGGGGTCTAGAAGTCAAATTGAAATATACCTCCAACTTAAAAATATTATTAACAAAATACTTTTTTAGCCCACCTATAACTGATTCTCCCGATCATGTGTGTTCATTCTGTGCTCATTATGGATACTTTTATAAAATAAATACAAAAAGGGGGGTGGGGGAACAAGAGGCGCAATAGTGCCCTTATCACTTAGACACTAGATCTGCAAGCTGGTGAGCAACAGGAGTCCACTCACCTGGTCCAGTTGTGACACCCACAACTGGTTTGAAGACGTGTTAGGAATAATATCCTGATGGCTGCTGCTGGACCTTCACCAAACCACTCAGGCGTGGACGAGCATCAAGTTACTTGGGAAAAGGTGTATAGCGATCCGCGCTGCCAGACTGACTCACATCAAAGAAGACGCTTGGAAATGAAGTGTTGATCAAATCCTTCTTTTATTCATCGACGCGTTTCGGTGCCCACCCGGCACCTTCATCAGAACCCTGATGAAGGTGCCGGGTGGGCACCGAAACGCGTCGGTGAATAAAAGAAGGATTTGATCAACACTTCATTTCCAAGCGTCTTCTTTGATGTGAGTTAGTCTGGCAGCGCGGATCGCTATACACCTTTTCCCAAGTAACTTGATACTTTTATAAAATGGAATAATCAATGACACAATTTTTGAAAATCTTACAAGTTATTGCCACCTCTGTAACAATATTTTATTATCCTACTTAAAGAGGATATCCAGGATTTAAAAAAAAAAAAAAAGAGAACGCGCCTAAGCACTAACAGGCATGTAGTTGCTATCTTAACAGCCTGTTGGGCTTCGGCCATTCACTGCCAGGACAGATCGCTCCTGGCAAGTATACAATGGCTTCCTCAGCAGAATGGTGGCTTTTTATCTGCTCTGCAGAGGGACAAGACAGCCAATGTCATGCTGATTGACTGCTGGCTCCCCGCTGCCTAAATGGGGGGGAGATGGTGACGTTGGCTGTGATGCCCTTCAACAGAGCACAGAGTCCACCCCCCTGTCAATGTGATGTCGGTGGAAGCCGCAGAATCGTTGGCAGGTGCAGAGTGCCAGGCGCAACAGGTAGGTAGGTGGCAGCTATAATATATAATGTTTATTCAGCGCTATTAATTCCACGGCGCTTTATATCACCAATACTGTCCCCTTTGGGGCTCATAGTCTAAATTCTTTATCAGTATGTGTTTGGAGTGTGAGAGGAAACTGAGGTACCCAGTGGAAAGCCACACAAACATGGGGAAAACATACAAACTCATTGCAGATATTGGCCTTGGTGGGATTTGAACCCAGTACCCCAGTGCTGCAAGACTGCAGCGCTAACCACTGAGCCACTATGGTGCCCTACCGGACTTTTAGAGCTGAGACATATTGGTTTTTGTTTTGCAAATTCAAAGATATCCCCATTAATCCATACCTAAAAATAAAGTAACTATTGGTATGTAATTTGTCATAGATAAAATGGTTTAATTGTTTTGTGTCTACAGATTTTATGAAGAACTATGCATCTACATGGTAACAGTCTACAAACCTTGATCTACTAATTATACTACCTTCCATCTGTTGCTAACATTTTGATAAGTTACAAGACAGTCTGTAATCCGGTACCAGAGAGGCACTTGAACTACAAGTACAAAATCGTGGGAAATTTTTATTTAAGACGATTTTCTTCAAGTCGGCCATGTTCAGTCTTCTCCGACGTGCACAGCTTTCCCCTAAATGTCGGAGGAGAACACAACATGACCAAGATTTAAAACCCGGAGAGGAAGAGGTAAGGGACTTGTCAGAATGCCAATCACACCTCTTTGCTTATGATTCCTGTGAACTTTTCTACTGGATGAGGTGCAAGTTCTGGGCTCTATGAACATTTTGTACATTCGCTTTATTTTCAGAGGAATAAAGCATTGTGATACTAAATAATTCCAAGCATTACTGCCTGACAGTGATATCTGTATAGGCAACAAAAATTTGAAAAAGGTAGCACTCCTCTCGCCATCCTATGAAATGTAGGGTACCTTTACACATTGCAGCATTGCATGCAATTTCACTTGCAACTTAATTTGTCCATGATTTCACTGCAACCAGTGTTACATTTGTACACGACAACAAAATGGAACAATGTGTCCATGATTTCACTGCAACCAGTAAGTTGAAAGTGAAATTGCATGCAATGTTGCAACTTTTGCACTTTTTTTTTTGGAAGTGCACTGAGATACAGGCTGATTTTCTGCTAAGGGAAAAAAAAACCTCTATATATCTGAGTTTCTAGCGAGTGTGACGAGCTGCGTGTGACAGAGCGCAAGTGCGACAGAAGTAAGTGTGTGACTTGTGATTCAGTGAGGAGGTGTTTGGGAATCCTGCAACAAATACCTGTGTGAATTGCTGACTGTTTTTTTTTTTTTCTTTTTTACCCTTTTAATTTTATTGGGCTTTCTTAACTTTCCTTTCTCTCTACAAGTTTATAGACTCTTATTTTACTACCTGTAAGTTAAAGGGGTAACTACTTTGCACTTAAAACCTGTGGTTTAGCTATACTTACAAGGGGTTAATTAAGGGTGGGGGAGCATAATTAAGGGTTTATAAGAAGCAGCTGGTTGGGGCTTCCAGTCCTTTGGAAGTGCACTGAGATACAGGCTGATTTTCTGCTAAGGGAAAAAAAAAACCTCTATATATCTGAGTTTCTAGCGAGTGTGACGAGCTGCGTGTGACAGAGCGCAAGTGCGACAGAAGTAAGTGTGTGACTTGTGATTCAGTGAGGAGGTGTTTGGGAATCCTGCAACAAATACCTGTGTGAATTGCTGACTGTTTTTTTTTTTTTTTTCTTTTTTACCCTTTTAATTTTATTGGGCTTTCTTAACTTTCCTTTCTCTCTACAAGTTTATAGACTCTTATTTTACTACCTGTAAGTTAAAGGGGTAACTACTTTGCACTTAAAACCTGTGGTTTAGCTATACTTACAAGGGGTTAATTAAGGGTGGGGGAGCATAATTAAGGGTTTATAAGAAGCAGCTGGTTGGGGCTTCCAGTCCTTTGGAAGTGCACTGAGATACAGGCTGATTTTCTGCTAAGGGAAAAAAAAAACCTCTATATATCTGAGTTTCTAGCGAGTGTGACGAGCTGCGTGTGACAGAGCGCAAGTGCGACAGAAGTAAGTGTGTGACTTGTGATTCAGTGAGGAGGTGTTTGGGAATCCTGCAACAAATACCTGTGTGAATTGCTGACTGTTTTTTTTTTTTTTTTCTTTTTTACCCTTTTAATTTTATTGGGCTTTCTTAACTTTCCTTTCTCTCTACAAGTTTATAGACTCTTATTTTACTACCTGTAAGTTAAAGGGGTAACTACTTTGCACTTAAAACCTGTGGTTTAGCTATACTTACAAGGGGTTAATTAAGGGTGGGGAGCATAATTAAGGGTTTATAAGAAGCAGCTGGTTGGGGCTTCCAGTCCTTTGGAAGTGCACTGAGATACAGGCTGATTTTCTGCTAAGGGAAAAAAAAAACCTCTATATATCTGAGTTTCTAGCGAGTGTGACGAGCTGCGTGTGACAGAGCGCAAGTGCGACAGAAGTAAGTGTGTGACTTGTGATTCAGTGAGGAGGTGTTTGGGAATCCTGCAACAAATACCTGTGTGAATTGCTGACTGTTTTTTTTTTTTTTTTTTTCTTTTTTACCCTTTTAATTTTATTGGGCTTTCTTAACTTTCCTTTCTCTCTACAAGTTTATAGACTCTTATTTTACTACCTGTAAGTTAAAGGGGTAACTACTTTGCACTTAAAACCTGTGGTTTAGCTATACTTACAAGGGGTTAATTAAGGGTGGGGGAGCATAATTAAGGGTTTATAAGAAGCAGCTGGTTGGGGCTTCCAGTCCTTTGGAAGTGCACTGAGATACAGGCTGATTTTCTGCTAAGGGAAAAAAAAAACCTCTATATATCTGAGTTTCTAGCGAGTGTGACGAGCTGCGTGTGACAGAGCGCAAGTGCGACAGAAGTAAGTGTGTGACTTGTGATTCAGTGAGGAGGTGTTTGGGAATCCTGCAACAAATACCTGTGTGAATTGCTGACTGTTTTTTTTTTTTTCTTTTTTACCCTTTTAATTTTATTGGGCTTTCTTAACTTTCCTTTCTCTCTACAAGTTTATAGACTCTTATTTTACTACCTGTAAGTTAAAGGGGTAACTACTTTGCACTTAAAACCTGTGGTTTAGCTATACTTACAAGGGGTTAATTAAGGGTGGGGGAGCATAATTAAGGGTTTATAAGAAGCAGCTGGTTGGGGCTTCCAGTCCTTTGGAAGTGCACTGAGATACAGGCTGATTTTCTGCTAAGGGAAAAAAAAAACCTCTATATATCTGAGTTTCTAGCGAGTGTGACGAGCTGCGTGTGACAGAGCGCAAGTGCGACAGAAGTAAGTGTGTGACTTGTGATTCAGTGAGGAGGTGTTTGGGAATCCTGCAACAAATACCTGTGTGAATTGCTGACTGTTTTTTTTTTTTTTTTTTTTTTCTTTTTTACCCTTTTAATTTTATTGGGCTTTCTTAACTTTCCTTTCTCTCTACAAGTTTATAGACTCTTATTTTACTACCTGTAAGTTAAAGGGGTAACTACTTTGCACTTAAAACCTGTGGTTTAGCTATACTTACAAGGGGTTAATTAAGGGTGGGGGAGCATAATTAAGGGTTTATAAGAAGCAGCTGGTTGGGGCTTCCAGTCCTTTGGAAGTGCACTGAGATACAGGCTGATTTTCTGCTAAGGGAAAAAAAAAACCTCTATATATCTGAGTTTCTAGCGAGTGTGACGAGCTGCGTGTGACAGAGCGCAAGTGCGACAGAAGTAAGTGTGTGACTTGTGATTCAGTGAGGAGGTGTTTGGGAATCCTGCAACAAATACCTGTGTGAATTGCTGACTGTTTTTTTTTTTTTCTTTTTTACCCTTTTAATTTTATTGGGCTTTCTTAACTTTCCTTTCTCTCTACAAGTTTATAGACTCTTATTTTACTACCTGTAAGTTAAAGGGGTAACTACTTTGCACTTAAAACCTGTGGTTTAGCTATACTTACAAGGGGTTAATTAAGGGTGGGGAGCATAATTAAGGGTTTATAAGAAGCAGCTGGTTGGGGCTTCCAGTCCTTTGGAAGTGCACTGAGATACAGGCTGATTTTCTGCTAAGGGAAAAAAAAAACCTCTATATATCTGAGTTTCTAGCGAGTGTGACGAGCTGCGTGTGACAGAGCGCAAGTGCGACAGAAGTAAGTGTGTGACTTGTGATTCAGTGAGGAGGTGTTTGGGAATCCTGCAACAAATACCTGTGTGAATTGCTGACTGTTTTTTTTTTTTTTTTTTTTTACCCTTTTAATTTTATTGGGCTTTCTTAACTTTCCTTTCTCTCTACAAGTTTATAGACTCTTATTTTACTACCTGTAAGTTAAAGGGGTAACTACTTTGCACTTAAAACCTGTGGTTTAGCTATACTTACAAGGGGTTAATTAAGGGTGGGGGAGCATAATTAAGGGTTTATAAGAAGCAGCTGGTTGGGGCTTCCAGTCCTTTGGAAGTGCACTGAGATACAGGCTGATTTTCTGCTAAGGGAAAAAAAAAACCTCTATATATCTGAGTTTCTAGCGAGTGTGACGAGCTGCGTGTGACAGAGCGCAAGTGCGACAGAAGTAAGTGTGTGACTTGTGATTCAGTGAGGAGGTGTTTGGGAATCCTGCAACAAATACCTGTGTGAATTGCTGACTGTTTTTTTTTTTTTTTTTTTTTTTTTTCTTTTTACCCTTTTAATTTTATTGGGCTTTCTTAACTTTCCTTTCTCTCTACAAGTTTATAGACTCTTATTTTACTACCTGTAAGTTAAAGGGGTAACTACTTTGCACTTAAAACCTGTGGTTTAGCTATACTTACAAGGGGTTAATTAAGGGTGGGGGAGCATAATTAAGGGTTTATAAGAAGCAGCTGGTTGGGGCTTCCAGTCCTTTGGAAGTGCACTGAGATACAGGCTGATTTTCTGCTAAGGGAAAAAAAAAACCTCTATATATCTGAGTTTCTAGCGAGTGTGACGAGCTGCGTGTGACAGAGCGCAAGTGCGACAGAAGTAAGTGTGTGACTTGTGATTCAGTGACTTTGGATTCAGGGAGTTTGGAAGGGAGGATTTACTGAATTGCTGGTTGTATTTTATTAATACTTTGCATTTCTTTTTACTTATCATTTCTGCCTGGTGCAATCCCCATTAGGAAATGAGCTCCATGATTGGCAATGCCATCCAGTGTACATCTTGCCACATGTATGCATTCCTTGACCAGCCGGTCAAGGGTGCATACTGCTGTGTGAGATGTGAGTACGTTGTGCATTTGGAAGCCCAGATACTGGATCTAAATGAACAACTGACAACGCTGAGATCCATAGACAATATGGAAAGGAGTCTGCTGCTCACTGAACAGCTGCTCAATGGGATAGATGTGGGGGAGGATGGTAGTATGGAGCTGCAGGACCGTGAGGTAGCCAGCTGGGTGACAGTTAGAAGGCGGGGTAGAGGGAAGGGTGCCAGGGAGGCTAGCCCTGATCTGGCACACCCCAATAAATTTGCTATGTTGGCAGATGAGGGGGGTGTGAGTTCAGGGATAGCACTGCTGCAGCAGGGCATGACCTCTGAAAGCCAGAGGAGTGTCAGCTCCAGTAAGGGGGAAAACAGGAGAGTAGGGCAGGCCAGACAGGTGCTGGTAGTGGGGGACTCAATTATTAGGGGAATAGATAGGGCAATCTGTCACAAAGACAGGGATCGTCGAACAGTGTGCTGCCTACCTGGCGCTCGAGTCCGGCACATCGCTGATCGGGTTGACAGATTACTGGGAGGGGCTGGTGAGGAGCCAGCAGTCATGGTGCACATTGGCACAAATGACAAAGTTAGAGGTAGGTGGAAGGTCCTTAAAGATGATTTCAGGGAATTAGGCTGCAAGCTTAAGGCAAGGACCTCCAAGGTAGTATTCTCTGAAATACTGCCTGTACCACGTGCCACACCAGAGAGGCAACGGGAGATTAGGGAGATAAATAAGTGGCTCAGGAATTGGTGTAGGAAGGAGGGGTTTGGGTTCCTGGAGAACTGGGCCGACTTCTCTGTTGGCTACAGGTTCTATGCTAGGGACGGGCTGCACCTCAATGGGGAGGGTGCAGCTGTGCTGGGGGAGAAAATGGCTAGAAGGTTGGAGGAGTGTTTAAACTAGGGATTGGGGGGGAGGGTATTCATTGTATAGGAGGGGAAGATAGTGTAAACAGTAACCTGGGCACAAGTAATAAAATTGGGGGTGGCATGGGGGGTGGGGTTAGAACAGTCAAACTAGTAGGAAGGAAGAGAGGTAAAGAGAGATGCATACAGTGCATGTTCACTAATGCCAGAAGCCTCACCAACAAAATGGAGGAATTAGAATTGATTTTATTGGAAAATAATTATGACATGGTGGGGATTTCGGAGACTTGGCTGGACGAGAGCCATGACTGGGCTGTTAATTTACAGGGCTATTGTCTGTTCAGAAATGACCGTACAAATAGGCGAGGAGGAGGTGTATGTTTATACGTAAAATCATCCTTAAAACCCATCCTGCGTGATAATATAGGTGAATCTAATGGAAATGTAGAGTCCCTGTGGGTGGAGATAAGGGGAGGGGGAAAAAATAATAAATTACTGATAGGGGTTTGTTATAAGTCCCCAACAATAATGGAAGTGGAGGAGAATATCCTCATAAAGCAAATAGATGAAGCAGCGACTCAGGGAGAAGTCATTATTATGGGGGACTTCAACTACCCTGAAATACATTGGGGATCAGAAACCTGCAGTTCCAGCAAAGGTAATAAGTTTTTGAAAACTATGAGAGACAATTACCTTTCACAACTGGTTCAGGACCCAACAAGAAGGGGGGCACTGCTGGACCTAATATTAACCAACAGGCCAGACCGCATATCAAATATACGGGTTGGAGGTCACTTGGGTAATAGTGATCATGACTTAATAAGCTTTCAAGTATCCTTTACTAAGACGTGTAGTAAAGGGGCCACAAGGACACTAAACTTCAGGAAGGCAAATTTCCAACGGTTGAGAGATGATCTTAGTGCAATAAACTGGGACGATGTCCTGAGACATAAAAGTACACACAACACAAATGGGAGATGTTTATTCGCATCCTGAATAGGACATGTGCACAATATATACCCTATGGGAATAAGCATGCTAGAAATAGGAGGAAACCACTATGGCTAAATAAAGCGGTAAGAAGTGCAATATGTGACAAAAAGAAAGCATTTAGGGAATTAAAGCAAGTAGGTAGTGATGAGGCATTAAATAAATACAGAAAATTAAATAACATTTGTAAAAAGCAAATCAAGGCAGCAAAGATTGAGACAGAGAGACTCATTGCCAGAGAAAGTAAAAAGAATCCCAAAATATTTTTTAACTACATAAATAGTAAGAAACTAAAAAATGATGGTGTTGGCCCCTTTAAAAATAGTCTGGGTGAAATGGTGGATGAGGATGAGGAAAAAGCCAATATGCTAAATGACTTTTTTTCAACAGTATTTACACAAGAAAATCCCATGACAGACAATATGATCAGTGATAACAAAAAGTCTCAATTAAATGTCACCTGCTTAACCCAAGAGGAAGTACGGCATCGTCTAAAAATCACTAAAATTGACAAATCCCCGGGCCCGGATGGGATACACCCCAGAGTGCTGCAGGAATTAAGTACTGTCATAGATAGACCATTATTTTTAATATTTAAAGATTCCATAATAACAGGGTTTGTACCACAGGACTGGCGTATAGCAAATGTGGTGCCAATATTCAAAAAGGGGACAAAAACTGATCTTGGAAATTATAGGCCAGTAAGCTTAACCTCTACTGTGGGTAAAATCCTAGAGGGTTTTCTAAGAGATGCTATACTGGAGTATCTGAACAAAAATAACCTCATGACCCATTATCAACATGGTTTTACGAGGGACCGTTCCTGTCAAACTAATCTAATAAGCTTCTATGAAGAAGTAAGTTCTGGACTGGACCAAGGAAATGCAGTGGATGTGGTGTATATGGATTTTTCAAAAGCTTTTGATACGGTGCCACACAAAAGGTTGATACATAAAATGAGGGCAATGGGGATAGGGGAAAATATGTGTAAGTGGGTTGAGAACTGGCTTAGTGATAGGAAACAAAGGGTGGTTATTAATGGAACACACTCAGAATGGGTCGCAGTTAACAGTGGGGTACCACAGGGGTCAGTGTTGGGCCCGCTTCTATTTAATATATTTATTAATGACCTTGTAGGGGGCATACAGAGTGGAATCTCAATATTTGCAGATGACACTAAACTCTGCAGGGTAATCAATACAGAGGAGGACAATTCTATATTACAGGAGGATTTATGTAAACTAGAAGCTTGGGCGGCTAAATGGCAAATGCGCTTTAATGGGGATAAATGTAAAGTCATGCACTTGGGCAGAGGAAACAAAAGGTATAATTATGTGCTTAATTGTAAAACACTGGGCAAAACTGTCACTGAAAAAGACCTGGGTGTATGGATAGATGATAAACTCACATTTAGTGGCCAGTGTCAGGCAGCTGCTGCAAAGGCAAATAAAATAATGGGATGCATTAAAAGAGGCATAGATGCTCATGAGGAGAACATAATTTTACCTCTATACAAGTCACTAGTGCGACCACACTTAGAATACTGTGTACAATTCTGGTCTCCGGTGTATAAGAAAGACATAGCTGAACTAGAGCGGGTCCAGAGAAGAGCGACAAAAGTCATTAGAGGATTAAGGGGTCTGCAATACCAAGACAGGTTATTAAACTTGGGGTTATTTAGCTTGGAAAAACGAAGGCTTAGGGGTGATCTTATAATAATGTATAAATATATGAGGGGGCAGTACAGAGACCTTTCTAATGATCTCTTTACTCTTAGGCCTGAGACGGGGACAAGGGGGCATCCTCTACGTCTGGAGGAAAGAAGGTTTAATCATAATCACAGACGCGGATTCTTTACTGTAAGAGCAGTGAGACTATGGAACTCTCTGCCACATGCTGTTGTAATGAGTGACTCACTACTAACATTTAAGAAGGGCCTGGATGCCTTTCTTGAAAACTATAATATTACCAGTTATATATACTAGATTCTTTGATAGGGCGTTGATCCAGGGATCTAGTCTGATTGCCGTATCTGGAGTCAGGAAGGAATTTTTTCCCCCAATGTGGAGCTTAGTGTTGCCACATGGGTTTTTTTTTGCCTTCCTCTGGATCAACATGTTAGGCTATGGGTTGAACTAGATGGACTTAAAGTCTTCCTTCAACCTTAAAAACTATGTTACTATGTTACTATGTGTAAAGGTACCCTTAGGTGCAAACAGTCATGTGGCTGGTTGTGATCATAAAACAATTATGTGAATGTTGTGAATGACAAGTGCATGTATTTGCACAATAAAACAAATACACATGATGGAAGGACTATACTGGATGGCCATATGTGATTAATGCACATCAATCTCCATGCTGCAGTCATCAACTTTTATTTTTTCTTTTATTTTGCATAATAAAGAGAAGCATCACTTACAAAACACCCCAAGTGTCATATAAAGCCTATAACCTTGTGTCCAGAGTATTAATCCACAACACATCCATATAATAGACATGGGGCAGAAGAACTGCTGTGTTTTAGGAAAATCATTAGGTATGATGATTGTATTGTGAAGTACTTTAATGTGCACTTATTCATTGAGTGGATGTGTTTTCAAGTGTCTTTGTGAATCTTCTATTCCTGATTAAAGGGGTAGTGCTTGTCAATATCATTTTTTACTAGGGGCCTAAGAACTAACAGGCGTATAGTTGCTAACTACCTGGCTGTTGAGACCAGCACTGATCTCTGCAGGCACAGAATAGTCTCAGACCACTCCTGACAGTGGTTCTTTAGCTTCCGCTCACATCACGTTGACAGCCCAGCAGCTTCTCTACCACTTTGATGTTTTGATGCGGATATACTTTCGACATCATGCTGCTTGACAGCTGGCTCCACACTGCCTAATTGCAGGAAGTCGGCTGTCAATCAGCATAATGTCAACAGTAACACCCCATCGACGGAGCAGCTGCTCTGTTGACGTGGAGTAAGGCCTCATTCACACACAGCATTTGTGCTCCATTTTTGATGATCCCTTTTTGGTGCAGTTTCTGCACCAAAAACGGATCCTCTTTTTTTTAGGGGGGAATAAAGCATCACAAACGCATCATCTGTTTGTGGTGCTTTTTTGCTTCATTTTTGGGGACACAGACAGACACACACAAAGTTTGTTACCCTCCCCAGCGATCCTATGGTGAGCCCCTGCAAAATCCTCCTTCCGGGCATTGGCAGCACCTGCAAATACGGTACTTACGGGACGTGCCAATGTGACTCAGTCTGAGTCATGTTGGTAGGTCCTGTCAGTACCATACCCGCAGGTCCTGCTGATGCCCAGAAGGAAGACTTTGCCGGGTCTCACCATGTGATCGCTGGGGAGGATAAGTAATGGCTCGTTGATGGTGTGGGTAGCGCAGCAGAATAACGGCGCTATAATATTTTTATTAATATTTTACCATAGCATGCAGCTGTGACTCTTCCAGCCCGCCCCCCGCTCGTGTCCCGGTGCCCGTCGCTGTGAGCGGTGTCGCAGATGCATGTAGACCGGCACCGCTCTATTTTTCAAGCCACTGTCCTGGCCAATCACAAGCCAGGAACTGCCCAGAGGCCAATCACAGGCCATTCCCTGCATGACGTCGGCTTCTGGCCTGTGATTGGCTGCCCAGTTGGTTCCTGGCCTGTGAATGGCTGGGCCAGTGGCACCGTACACCTACGGCACCTGCAGCAAGGAGATGAGTGGTGCCGTCCTCCTTGCAGCGGCGAGCACCGGGACAGCAGCGAGCAGCTGAGAGCGGCGCCGGAATGCAGCAGGGACCGGTGAGAAGTGTCCCTGTCTGTGTGTGTGCGTGCCCCTGTTTGTGTGTCCCTGTGTGTGCCCCTGTGTGTTTGTGCGCCCTTGTGTGTGTGTGCCCCTGTGTGTGTGTCTCTGTGTGCGCCCCTGTGTTTGTGTGTCCGCGTGTGTGCCCCTGTGTGTGTCCCTGATACCATATTGAGGGATGATGGGGTTACTTTATTGGGGGCCACAAGGGGATAATAAAAGTAAGACACCCCCCCGAAAATAAGGCATGGCGCATCCATAGGAGCAAAAATTAATATAAGACGCTGTCTTATTTTCGGGGAAGCATGGTAGTTGAAAATCCCATTCACTTTGCTGCAGACGCAGTGACTGCTCCGTTTTTGATGAAGCATTCAAAACAAAAAATGCAGCAATAAAAAAAGTCCAGTGTGAACACAGCCTTAGTAAATCACAGGCAGGAGCAGTCGGTGATCGCTTTGAGCTTGATAGAACAGGCAGGCAGGTAGTTAGCAACGATATGCTTATTAGTTATTAGGCCCATAGTAAGAAAAAAAAGTCCTGGATAAGGCTGGTTTCACACCACGTTTTGATCCGATCTGGGGCTGTCCGTTGTGGACTGGACAGCCCCGGATCGGATCACCATACAGAACCGGAGGGCTAATATGCCCTCCGGTCCGGTGTGCAGCCGCACGCAGCTGAAGCTGCTGATGAATCAGGACCGTGGCTTGCGGGGAGCTAGCCACAGTCCTGAAACAACAGCGGCGTGCAGCCGCAGGTGTCCGGTTCCCGGATCCTCCCGGACTGGGGCAATCCGGCCCCATAGGCTCCCATGTTTGGGAGCGCCAGATTGCCCCGGCTTAGGGAGGATCCGGTTTTGGGAGATCTTTCTCCCCGGACACAAAAATCGTGCATGCAGCATTTTTGTGTCCGGGTGAAAAATCTGAGTCCTCCCAGATTCACCCGGACACATGGAAACCGGATGGCGGATAGCTGCCATCCAGCCCCATAGGCAAACTATGGGGCTGAAATGTGATCCGGGCCAATCCGATTCTCATCGGATCGGCCCGGATCACAAAAAACGTGATGTGAAACCAGCCTTAACCTACTGTTTACATCTGTACCTATCTTTGTTGAGCTTGTAATATATTTTTCTAACCACACATTGGTAAAATCACATGCAGATGTTGTGAATTGTTGGATTTCAGCGAGATTTTATGTTCAATTTCTTCATTAGAAAAACAAGTTAAAAGCAACAGTGACAGTTCAAAATCAAAGCACAATTACATATTAAAGTCAAGTCATTGAAAAAGAAATCAGAGCAACAAAGCACAATAACAAGACAAGACATAAAACATAACACCTAGAAATATTTTTAGGTCGGTGGATCAAACCTTGATCCACGCCTTAATAAATCCACTCCACAATTCTAAAGGTATTCAGCGGGAAAATCAAAATGTAGGCGGATTTGGGAAATAGAAAAGGGTAAGAGTTAGGGACATAGTGAAGAGGGAGCAAAAATAGAGGGGAAGGGGGTAAAAAGAATAGAGGGGGGTAAAAGAGGAGGGACAGAGGGGAAGAAGGGGGGACATCAGCAATGGACCTTCTATACCGCTGCGAAGAAGGTCTGATCAAACCAAATAGTCGGGGGGTGGGGCCCTACATTCAACCATCAATACAAATAAGTCAGGAAACCTGGGTGAATCCCGAAAAAGGATCCACTCATCCCGAATAGAAGTGAAATTATCAGTGAGGCCAGAACAGTCAGCTGAAAGTTCTTTTATCCTACATATCTCAATCATCTCTGTGTACCACTCCGAAACTCCGAGAATGAACGCCCTAGCAGCCGTCAGGCAGAATCGGAGGATGCAATTGTCTTGCAAAATTTAAGGGAACCATGGAGAATTGACAGCAAAGTCCTCTCAGGACTACCCACCAGGTCTCGACCGGTAATAATATTGTAGTTTTCAAACACCCGTGCCCAAATCCCTTCAATCTTTTTGCAGCTCCACCAAATGTGAAGCATAGTACCAACTTCAGATCCACAAGTTTCAGGGACCGAAGGGAAAATTCCATGCAGCCTGGATGGAGATAAATACCATGTGGTCAGATTTTTGTAATTTTTCTCCTGCACTGCACAGGATGTTCCGAGTTTATGGGTAAAGATGAAGCTCTTCCCCAGTTCCCTCTCCCATGCTCCCTGAAAACCAAATTGCCATGTACGACCCCCTCTAATGAGTATTCTGTATAATACTGAGATCGCATTATCGGGGAGGTATTTTGTGTAAACAGCTCTTCCAGCGGAACAAGATCAAGTCAAATTGAGTGTCCAGACTCCCCTACAGAGAGAAAAGAATGGAGCTGAAGGTATTCCAATCACCTCAACCTCTCAGACAGGGACCGAGCTTGTAATTCATTAAATGTTAGAATCTGCCCCAAGTGAGTGTCCTCCTCACTCCTCCAGCACAGGAAGGTTCATCTGACAAAAACAGTAGGAAAAGCAGGATTTCAAAATAGGGAGGGGGGCCCAATACACTTTTCCTGTATGCCTGCCCAAGACACTATGCCAAGTTCTCAAGGTGTCTTCTGTAAGATCAGGGAGGGGGCCCAAGTGTAATGCATCTTTAAGAGAGATCCGGGGAACAGATATAGTCTACTTGTTCCACAGACACCCATTGTTTAACTTGGCTTCTAAAGTGCCAGTCAAGGAGACAGGTAACTACTGAGGCTTGGAAGTAAACTTTAACATTTGGAAGGCCCGCACCCTCTAGTGGCTTAGACATAGTAAGAATGTTCATCTTAATTATTGGCATATCTTGGCTTAATTTTACCCCAAATGAAGTGAGTTAGTGCAGATTGTAGTTTACGAAAATAGCTAGGTGGAGGAGACACCGGAGTAGTCTGAAATAAATACAGATAGTGAGGCAAGATGTCCATTTTCACCACGTTTATCCTGCCAAACCAGGACAGTCTGGGCCCCTTATACAAAGTGAGTTCTTTAGTTGTGTGAGCCTCCAAGGAGTGGTAATTAAAAGAAACCAAGTTCCTCAAGTTGGCAGTGATAGAGACCCCTAGATACTTAATTGCCTCTTTCCTCCATTTAAACGGAAAACCAGCCCTCATATGAGAACTCTCCTGCAGGGGAAGAGAAATGTCCAAGGCTCCTGACTTTGAGCAATTAATTTTAAAATTGCTGAGGAGACTAAATTTGTCAAGCTCTTTTATAATGGAAGGCAAAGAGACCAGAGGCTGGGATATACAGTTAGGGCCAGAAATATTTGGACAGTGACACAAGTTGTGTTATTTTAGCTGTTTACAAAAACATGTTCAGAAATACAATTATATATATAATATGGGCAGAAAGTGCACACTCCCAGCTGCAATATGAGAGTTTCCACATCCAAATCGGAGAAAGGGTTTAGGAATCATAGCTCTGTAATGCATAGCCTCCTCTTTTTCAAGGGACCAAAAGTAATTGGACAATGGACTCTAAGGGCTGCAATTAACTCTGAAGGCGTCTCCCTCGTTAACCTGTAATCAATGAAGTAGTTAAAAGGTCAGGGGTGGATTCCAGGTGTGTGGTTTTGCATTTGGAAGCTGTTGCTGTGACCAGACAACATGCGGTCAAAGGAACTCTCAATTGAGGTGAAGCAGAGGCTGAAAAAAAAGAAAAAATCCATCAGAGAGATAGCAGACATGCTTGGAGTAGCAAAATCAACAGTTGGGTACATTCTGAGAAAAATGGAATTGACTGGTGAGCTTTGGAACTCTAAAAGGCCTGGGCGTCCACGGATGACAACAGTGGTGGATGATCGCCGCATACTTTATTTGGTGAAGAAGAACTCGTTCACAACATCAACTGAAGTCCAGAACACTCTCAGTGAAGTAGGTGTATCTGTCTCTAAGTCAACAGTAAAGAGAAGACTCCATGACAGTAAATACAAAGGGTTCACATCTAGATGCAAACCATTCATCAATTCCAAAAATAGACAGGCCAGAGTTAAATTTGCTGAAAAACACCTCAAGAAGCCAGCTCAGTTCTGGAAAAGTATTCTATGGACAGATGAGACAAAGATCAACCTGTACCAGAATGATGGGAAGAAAAAAGTTTGGAGAAGAAAGGGAACGGCACATGATCCAAGGCACACCACATCCTCTGTAAAACATGGTGGAGGCAACGTGATGGCATGGGCATGCATGGCTTTCAATGGCACTGGGTCACTTGTGTTTATTGATGACATAACAGCAGACAAGAGTAGCCGGATGAATTCTGAAGTGTACCGGGATATACTTACAGCCCAGATTCAGGCAAATGCTGCAAAGTTGATTGGACGGCGCTTCATAGTACAGATGGACAATGACCCCAAGCATACAGCCAAAGCTACCCAGGAGTTCATGAGTGCAAAAAAGTGGAACATTCTGCAATGGCCAAGTCAATCACCAGATCTTAACCCAATTGAGCATGCATTTCACTTGCTGAAATCCAGACTTAAGACGGAAAGACCCACAAACAAGCAAGACCTGAAGGCTGCGGCTGTAAAGGCCTGGCAAAGCATTAAGAAGGAGGAAACCCAGCGTTTGGTGATGTCCATGGGTTCCAGACTTAAGGCAGTGATTGCCTCCAAAGGATTCGCAACAAAATATTGAAAATAAAAATATTTTGTTTGGGTTATGTTTATTTGTCCAATTACTTTTGACCTCCTAAAATGTGGAGTGTTTGTAAAGAAATGTGTACAATTCCTACATTTTCTATCAGATATTTTTGTTCAACCCTTCAAATTAAACGTTACAATCTGCACTTGAATTCTGTTGTAGAGGTTTCATTTCAAATCCAATGTGGTGGCATGCAGAGCCCAACTCGCGAAAATTGTGTCACTGTCCAAATATTTCTGGCCCTAACTGTATATAGTAAGAGGTCATCTGTATATTAGGAGGTCTTATAGTGGACCTGTCCAACATGGATCCCATGGATATGTCATTCCTCCTGATCGAGCAGGCAAGGTGTTTCATAACAATAGCATATAGAAGAGGAGATAAAGGACAGCCCTCTCATCAGTGGAATTAAATGTGATTTAAACATCTTATAGAAGACAGGAGTGAATCCATCGATGCCCGGACATTTATTAGAGGGGGTCGCCTGAATGGCGTTACTCACTTCCTCCTCAGATATATCTGTCTAATAGAGGTACAGATTTTCCGAGATATAATCTCGAATTTGACCTGTCAAATCATCCGAGGGGAGATCTGAGTAGCATGATTTTAATGATCAAATTAATAATGCTAACCAATTACCTGTGCTGACATTTATTTTGTTTATGGGACCGATTGTTATTTTACAATAAAATGACTCTTCGGTGATCAAAGAAAAACTATAAGATGTACTTTTACATCATATTTATAATATTCATATAAAGCTTATCTGACCTTTATTTGGATAAGTACATACTGCCAAGAACTCAGTACTGTAGTACTGAGTAAACAGCGCAACTGTGGTGCCTAAAGCTTAGAATAAGCATCTAATATTCTTAGATCTAATGTACCCTAATTCATTTCATTTGATTGGGTCATAAACAGGAAATTATAGCATATTTTTGTGGCATAACAGCTTTGATGTGAACTGATTGTACATCCCCTATTCTTAGTCTTTTCATAAATTGTGCGCTACAGGGGGGCCATGCGCTCCAGCGCCGTCTTTCATAGCTGGAGGGGGTTAACCTGTATAAATAAATAAGCACAGGATGGGTGGTTATAAATATAAAAGAGAACAGAATTTTCCTGAAGTCACTGCACTAACATATGCTACGTAGCAAGATATGAAAATATTTGGTGTTCTTTGATGTTGAAATAATACCAGGATATTCAGAGTCTGGGATCTCTGCAGGAGCTGCTCGGCTTTGAGTCTGTCTCTTGTTCGGAGATAACATTTGCTGTGTTTATAGAGCTGCTTCTATTCTACACACAGAAGCAGGTTCTGTTCAGGTTCTGGTTAAAGGTTATCACTTACATAGGTGCAGATTTGACATACAGACTGGACAAACATAGGGTTCACATACATTAGCAGATTCAACAAACTGTCAAGATGAACTGTGTTATAGAAACAACTTTCATGCTTTGTTGGGGAGGTAAATACCTTATGGTGATTGATAACTGTTAAAGCAACCTTTATCAGAGTATGCAGCCCTTTGTAATTGTTTTTTTCCACCTGGAAACTGCAGAATCACTGTCTTAGTGGGTTCTCAGCACAATGAATATTTTATAATCATACCCTAAAGTATGGTCCAGGAGTGCTCATTGAATTGATGCATGTATGGCATACACCTATGGAAGAGCAGAACTGGTTGGACATCAGCATAGACAATTATCCAATTAATAATTCAATGATACTCTTCAAAGGCATCTTATAATCAGAATTATAGTAATTAGGAAGTTTGCGTGGCCGGATTTGCAGTATCAACTTGCGCTGTCTAGTGTTGGGCCAGCTATGGTAGAAATGTGGTATTTTCTCGCAGGCCAAATATGTGGCTCGCGTGCCTGAATTTGACATGTGTGCTATAACACATTACACTTTTTTTGTCGGTTGGATTGATATGAAATTGGAGCTATACATTACTCTTAGATGAAAAACAATTAGTTTTTAAAGCAACAGACTACAAACAATCCTTAAATGAACACAGTAAATACTGTACTGGAATCAATGAATTGAGAGACTTAGCTTCATCACTGACGTAACTGCGAAGAGCCCGGTAACTACGCCAAAGTGCTCTCAAGCTTACCGGGTCCTACTCTGACACTATGTGTGGTCTGTATTGCTGGGAAGTGGTTTATATGCCGGTGTAGTGCAATTAAAAAATCAGCTGGTAGTGGTCTGAACCAGGACCAGGGCTACAGTAAGATGGAGGTGTAGGTGTAGCTACTGGGCGGGGAAGGGAGCACAGTCAAAAAAAGTCATATTAAATACATAAGGACTGGCTTCACCTTTTTAAATGTGCAGGTGCAGGCAAAAAATATGTGTATGCACTATATATAATGAAATTGCCGCTACACTGAACACAACATGCTAGAGAACAAGCTAAATGGCTGATACATGAAATGCAGGATTTGTCTGTGCAGCTAAAAAAGACTCACCAAAAACAGCCATAAATCAACATAAGGTCAGATAGCAAATGCAGGATACAGCAGGCCCCATTGATAAAGTCAGGGGCAACACAGGTGCAAAATACCAATGAGACAACCACTCTCAGCCTACCATAATATGGAGGCAGTGATTGTTGGTGGTATACATGCACACAGATGAGGTTTGCACAGGGTGCCAGTCAAACAGGTACATGTGATGCAAAGTGTCTGGGTACAGCTATTGATCATGTCCATACTATTAGATCAGGTGGGTTGCCCAGCACTATATAAAAACACCGCACTGGACAGACAACCCAATTGGCCTGGCTGTAACCTGCATAAAAATGAAAAAAAAATGCGAAAAAAAACGATACAAAATATAAATAATAATGTGAGGTATTGGTCGATATTTAGGTCCATATTACGCAAGCTCGTAACCCAATGTCAAGGGTCTCAATGCTTACAAGTCCCTACACTACAGTTAAAAGCAGTTTACAGAAAATTACATCATTGAAAAAAAAAAACTCACCAAAAATAGTCATAAATCATCATAAGGTCAGAAAAAAAAATGCACTAGCAGGATACAGCAGACCCCAATGATGCCTGCTAAATCCTGCTAGTGTATTTGCTATCTGACCATGTATTAATTTATGGCTGTTAATTATGTCCTTTTCTGTGAGCTATTACCAATAACTACTTTAAAAATTCCTCCCCCCCCCATAGCTTCACCAAGCTAAATGCTGTCAATGTTAATGTAACGAGGTATAGTTAGCCAGGCAAATTGTAAGGGGAAGGACCCTGCCCACAATGCTCCAAGCACCTAATTTGCATTTGAGAGGACCTATCCAGTGGATATTTAAACCAATAGTATGACTCCTCTAAAGACGATGGTCCATACAAGGATCTGGGTTTACTTTTGATATTGGTTTCAGAGCTAACTGAATCCATTAGAAGAGCTCTTGTAACAAGATCAAAAGTGGCCAGTTTGTGATTTGGGAATTTGTACTGAATTTGTAATTGCCTAATAGTGATCTGTGAGTGTATTTTTAGGAATTGCTATGAACATCACTATGCTTGAAAAAGACTAGTGGTTGACACATTGTATGTGTGGTGAATGCAACACTTTAGATAAAGCTGGTGTACTGTAGCTTTATTTATTTCATATAACACAGTAAAAGGTTTTAAGGTTGAAGGAAGACTTTAAGTCCATCTAGTTAAACCCATAGCCTAACATGTTGATCCAGAGGAAGGCAAAAAAAAACATGTGAAAAGAAAAAGGGGGAAGGGGAACAAGAGGCGCAATAGTGCCTTATCACTTAGACACTGACAATCCGGTGGTATAAAGGAACCACTCACCTATTTCAGTTGTGCGACCCACAACTGGTATGCAGACATGTAGTGTGTAATCCGGATGGCTGCTGCTGGACTCCCACCGACCACTTGCACGTGGAATCACAAAAAATGGGAAAGGAAACGGTGTTCACCAGTCCGCGCTGCCAGGATCCACTTATTCCAAGGAAGAAACTCACGATCAGATGTGATGTGATCAAAGCTTTTTATTGCATCCAACGCGTTTCAACGCCTTTCCTGGCGTCTTCCTCAGGGATCCCTGAGGAAGACGCCAGGAAAGGCGTTGAAACGCGTTGGATGCAATAAAAAGCTTTGATCACATCACATCTGATCGTGAGTTTCTTCCTTGGAATAAGTGGATCCTGGCAGCGCGGACTGGTGAACACTGTTTCCTTTCCCATTTTTTACTGTGAAAAAAAACATGTGGCAACACTAAGCTCCACATTGGGGGAAAAATTTCCTTACTGACTCCACATACGGCAATCAGACTAGATCTCTTGATCAACGCCCTATCAAGAATCTAGTGTATATAATCGGTAATATTATAGTTTTCAAGAAAGGCATCCAGGCCCTTATTAAATTTTAGTAGTGACTCACTCATTACTACATCATGTGGCAGAGGCGGGGAAACAGTGCTATTATGGCGATATAAAGGGATGTGAGAGAGGAGCACTAGGAACAGCTGCCCTTGAAGAGGGTTCTACCGAAATGACATTGGGCACTTAGGACAGTCTGCTTCTCCTTACATCCATCACACATGGGTAGGTGCAATATTTGAAACTTACTTGGAATTTGAGATGGGGAAATCACTCATGTTCTGGTAGTATTACTTAGGTAGGGATTGGAATGGTATACGGTGGTCTTATATTCTCCATATTGGGGGGGACCACAGTTTTACCCTTATATTTGTAAAGAGGTGTTCTTCCCTTTTTGATAACCTCCCTTATAGTGATAGTACATGATAGAATTGTACCTAGGTTTGAGTTGTAGTATATAATAACAAGACACACTCGACCTTAAGATATGATTTTTTGATGTTATTTGGATTAATAGAAGGATATAGCACACTGTTCCTATTACATTGGCCTAAAACTGTACACCACAGAAAGATCCCCTGTGTGGGAATAGTAATTTGTCTTTTTATATATTATATAAGATAAATAAAGTTTGCAGTACAATAACTCCATTGTGTGTTTTTCACATGTTTTGATCATGTGGCAGAGAGTTCCATAGTCTCACTGCTCTTACAGTAAAGAATCCACGTCTGTGATTATGATTAAACCTTATTTCCTCCAGACATAGAGGATGCCCCATGTCCACGTCTCAGGCCTAAGAGTAAAAAGATCATTAAAAAGATCTCTGTACTGTCCCCTCATATATTTATACATTATTATAAGATTACCCCTAAGCCTTCATTTTTCCAAACTAAATAACCCCAACTTTAGTAACCTGTCTTGGTATTGCATACCCCTCAGTCCTCTAATAACCTTGGTCGCTCTTCTCTGCACCCACTCTAGTTCAGTTATGTCTTTCTTATACACTGGAGACCAGAATTGTACACAGTATTCTGGTCGCACTAGTGACTTGTATAGAGGTAAAATTATGTTCTCCTCATGAGCATCTATGCCTCTTTTAATGCATCCCATTATTTTATTTGCCTTTGCAGCAGCTGCCTGACACTGGCCACTAAATGTGAGTTTGTCATCTACCCATACACCCAGGTCTTTTTCAGTGACAGTTTTGCCCAGTGTTTTACAATTAAGCACATAATTATACCATTTATTTCCTCTGCCCAAGTGCATGATCTTACATTTATCCCCATTAAAGCTCATTTGCGATTTATCAGCCCAAGCTTCTAGTTTACATAAATCCTCCTGTAATATAAAATTGTTCTCCTCTGTATTGATAACCCTGCAGAGTTTAGTGTCATCTACAAATATTGAGATTCTAGTCTTTATGCCACCTACAAGGTCATTCATAAATACGGTAAAATGAAGTGGGCCCGATACTGACCTCTGTGGTACCCCACTTGTTAACTGTGACCCATTCTGAGTGTTTTCCATTAATGACCACCCTTTGTTTCCTATGAGTAAGCCAGTTCTTAACCCACTTACACATATTTTCCCCTATCCCCATTGCTCTCATTTTATGTATCAACCTTTTGTGTGGCACCGTATCAAAAGCTTTTGAAAAGTCCATATACAACACATCCACTGCATTTTTTTGGTCCAGTCCAGAACTTACCTCTTCATAGAAGATTAGTTTGACAGGAACGGTCCTTTGTAAACCCATGTTAATATTGGATCATGAGGTTATTTTTTTCAGATACTCCAGTATAGCATCTCTTAGAAACCCTCTAGGATTTTACCCACAGGAGAGGTAAGTTATGTAAGCTACAGTAATTAATTTTAAAATCAAAGGGCTTGTGATAAAAGTCTGCAGGCTCTCTAGTTGACTGCAGACTTCTGAATTCCCACATTGCGCACACTGGACATGTTTCGGATTTTCACATGACCACATGTATGTAAATCGTTTATGACCTCCCACTCTAACCGCCGGCACCAGAGAAACCTGACAGCATGCACTGCACACACTGTGAGAATTCAGATGTCTGCAGTCACGTAGAATAACTGCGGACATTAATCACAAACTTAGACAACCCCTTTAATGTTCCTAAAACAAATACATAGTTACCATTACCTTGTCAGATGGCAAAATATTTTATTAACATAATCATGGATCACGTAATCATACAAGTTATATCCCTCCAGATACACCTCTGGGTATGGCAAATAGAGTGATCCTCTTGTTGGAGGATGGGGCATTTGAGCATGTAAGGGCCCTTTCACATCAGCGTTTTTTGAAATTCGTGGCAGATGCGGTGAAAAAACCGCATCTGCCGCGATTACCGCATACTGGCTGCACTTGCGGCACGGTTGCGGCAAACGCCATACAAGGTATAGGCGGACTTGCGGCAGGTGTGGCAAGTGTGGTTTTGCACTTGTAGCAGGTGCGGCCGCGAAAAAAACCGCGGCTGACCGCGGTTTTTCTCACGGCCGCACCTGCCGCAAGTGCCAAAACCGCACTTGCCGCACCTGCCGCAAGTCCGCCTATAACTTGTATGGCGTTTACCGCAACCGTGCCGCAAGTGCAGCCGGTATGCGGTAATCGCGGCAGATGCGGTTTTTTCACCGCATCTGCCGCGATTTGAAAAAAACGCTGATGTGAAAGGGCCCTAATGTTCTCTACTGGGCTGCTATCAAGTCTATGAACCATATCAAACTACGGTGTATACGGTATATATTATATGCTATATATGGTTATATCTATTACTTCACTGGTCTAGAATTGTAGACCAGGCATGTGTTTTTGGTTAAAAGCTAATTTGAAATAAGTAAAATGGTATGAAACAATATTTTTATAGGTACAGCTTACCTTTATATAAACATTTGACACTCGGGAAGAGGCTAGTAAGACTCAGCAGGACCACCTGTCCAAACCTGACATTCTCTAAAGTTAAAAGGAAAAGAAAAAAATGATATAGCTCAGTAAATCTATATATTACAGAAGAGTGGGGGTGAATTATATTGCATAATGCTGGTATGATGGAAATGTTTCCTATAAACAGAGTATCTTCATGAAACTACATGAAAAGAATATGAGAACTTCCAGCAGGTGGGAAGAGGAGTTTAGCTGTTCTTATCAAGTAATGTGTTTGCTGAAAATGTCATCATACATACTAAATATTAAGTGGTAACTGACTAGGTGTAATACATTATCTTCCAGAACATACAATATAATTGGCACTCAGCCATCATGCCTAAAAATGAAATCTCAGCCATTTTACACAGCAGTCCCTGTGACAACACTTCAGGTTATGTGCTCAATTCAAGTTCAGGGACATTAGGTTCAGGAAGGAAGATACAGAATAACGCTTGTCTGCATGGTTGAGAGCCTGCACAGCATTTCAAGAAGCCTGCATTTCTCCTATAGTATGAAGCCATACAGATTCCATCAATTACGGTGCAAATGAAATATGCATACAGAGTTTGATGGAACATTAAACAACTTTTTTTTTTATTAAAACATAATCTGTCAGAAATTATTTTTCATTATACAGTATGAAGTCAAAAGCACAATAGAGTAGAGGGGTTATACATTAAAGGATACAACAATACTAAGGCAGCCATATCACTGGTCTGTACAAAAAAGAGGCATGATAGCCTGACTCACCGCCTTAATGGGTCTGCAAAGGACAATGAAACAAACCAGGCAATTTATAAATTAACTTCTCTTTTCTATTATCCATTCCCTGAATATTTTCCATTCCTCAGTTTGCTTGTTTACAGCTCATTGTCTATGAGATTGGCTATAACTGCAATCCAAGAGAGGTGGCCGATCTTGCTCAGTTTCTCCCTTCTATTTTTCACTGAGACTTGTAGGGATCACAACTCCAGCATACTTTTTGGCTTCTTTCCCAACCATTTATCATTCATTAAGGTCTATAGAGTGGCTACTCGACATGTGCCCAGGAACTGTTGTACAGCGGGCACAGTCAGGCTGGCAATGCAAAGTTGTCAACATCTGCTGCTGGATACTTATAACTGAGCCAGAACACAATGTGAACAGGTCTGTAGAACCGTGTTCACACCACCAAGGATCTATATCACAAAAAGGACAGTATAAAAAACGTCTAAAATTACTCTGCTATATAAGTAAAAAGCAAGTGCAAAAATGTGTTAATAACAGGGTACTTAGTTAATACGTTTTTTGCAAAAATGTACGAAAGCCGTTCTACCATGTCACGGTGACCCTTTAACGGAATGGTCCCTAAAACTAATGTATTTAAAACCTGATCTAATTTCAACATACCTCAAAGATGCAGGATGCAGCAGGGCCAGAATCCAATATGGGCACAGAGTAGAAACAGCACTTATGTGTCTGACTCAGTAAGGAAGGGGTGGGGCACTTACCTTTTGCCTAACAAGAAACTAAATGAATACTGATAACTGAGCCAGACCACAATGTGAACAGGTCTGTAGAACCATGTTCACACCACCAGAGATCTATATCATAAAAAAGACAGTATAAAAAATGTCCAAAATTACCCTGATATATAAGTAAAAGTAAAAAGCAAGTGCAAAAAAGTGTTAGTAACAGGGTACTTAGTTAATACTTTTTTTGCAAAAAATTTATGAAAGTCGTTCTACCATGTCACGGTGACCCTTTAAAGAACGGTCCTTAAAACTAACATATTTAAAACTTGATCTCATGTGAACATACCTCAAAGATACAGGATGCAGCAGGGCGCACAGGGTAGAAACAGCACTTATGTGTATGACTTAGTGAGGAAGGGGTGGGGCACTTCCTTTCTTGCATAACAAGAAACTAAATTAATACTTATAACTGAGCCAGAGCACAATGTGAACAGGTCTGTAGAACCATGTTAACACCACCAAGGATCTATATCACTTTGAGGTATGTTCACATTAGATCAGGTTTTAAATACCGTATATACTCGTGTATAAGCCGACCCGTGTATAAGCCGACCCCCCTACTTTTGCCCCCAAAACCTGGGAAAACCTATTGACTCATGTATAAGCTGAGGGTGGACCCCAGCACAGGTATACAGCCCCCAGCAGTGTGGTATACAGCAGCCCCAGAGGTATATACAGCAGCCCCAGTGGTATATACAGCAGCAGCCCCAGTGGTTAGTATACAGCAGCCCCAGAGGTGTATACAGCAGCCCCAGTGGTAGTATACAGCAGCCCCAGAGGTATATACAGCCCCAGTGGTACTATATAGCAGCCCCAGTGGTAGTATACAGCAACCCCAGTGGTAGTATACAGCAGCCCCAGTGGTAGTATACAGCAGCCCCAGAGGTAGTATACAGCAGCCCCAGAGGTATATACAGCCCCAGAGGTATATACAGCAGCCCTAGTGGTGTATACAGCAGCCCCAGAGGTATATACAGCAGCAGCCCCAGTGGTTAGTATACAGCAGCCCCAGAGGTATATACAGCAGCCCCAGTGGTAGTATACAGCAACCCCAGTGGTAGATACAGCAGCCCCAGTGGTAGTATACAGCAGCCCCAGAGGTAGTATACAGCAGCCCCAGAGGTATATACAGCCCCAGTGGTACTATACAGCAGCCCCAGTGGTAGTATACAGCAACCCCAGTGGTAGTATACAGCAGCCCCAGTGGTAGTATACAGCAGCCCCAGAGGTAGTATACAGCAGCCCCAGAGGTATATACAGCCCCAGAGGTATATACAGCAGCCCTAGTGGTGTATACAGCAGCCCCAGAGGTATATACAGCAGCAGCCTCAGTGGTTAGTATACAGCAGCCCCAGAGGTGTATACAGCAGCCCCAGTGGTAGTATACAGCAGCCCCAGAGGTATATACAGCCCCAGTGGTACTATACAGCAGCCCCAGTGGTAGTATACAGCAACCCCAGTGGTAGTATACAGCAGCCCCAGTGGTAGTATACAGCAGCCCCAGAGGTAGTATACAGCAGCCCCAGAGGTATATACAGCCCCAGAGGTATATACAGCAGCCCTAGTGGTGTATACAGCAGCCCCAGAGGTATATACAGCAACAGCCCCAGTGGTTAGTATACAGCAGCCCCAGAGGTGTATACAGCAGCCCCAGTGGTAGTATACAGCAGCCCCAGAGGTATATACAGCCCCAGTGGTACTATACAGCAGCCCCAGTGGTAGTATACAGCAACCCCAGTGGTAGTATACAGCAGCCCCAGTGGTAGTATACAGCAGCCCCAGAGGTAGTATACAGCAGCCCCAGAGGTATATACAGCCCCAGAGGTATATACAGCAGCCCTAGTGGTGTATACAGCAGCCCCAGAGGTATATACAGCAGCAGCCTCAGTGGTTAGTATACAGCAGCCCCAGAGGTGTATACAGCAGCCCCAGTGGTAGTATACAGCAGCCCCAGAGGTATATACAGCCCCAGTGGTACTATACAGCAGCCCCAGTGGTAGTATACAGCAACCCCAGTGGTAGTATACAGCAGCCCCAGTGGTAGTATACAGCAGCCCCAGAGGTAGTATACAGCAGCCCCAGAGGTATATACAGCCCCAGAGGTATATACAGCAGCCCTAGTGGTGTATACAGCAGCCCCAGAGGTATATACAGCAACAGCCCCAGTGGTTAGTATACAGCAGCCCCAGAGGTGTATACAGCAGCCCCAGTGGTAGTATACAGCAGCCCCAGAGGTATATACAGCCCCAGTGGTACTATACAGCAGCCCCAGTGGTAGTATACAGCAACCCCAGTGGTAGTATACAGCAGCCCCAGTGGTAGTATACAGCAGCCCCAGAGGTAGTATATAGCAGCCCCAGAGGTATATACAGCCCCAGAGGTATATACAGCAGCCCTAGTGGTGTATACAGCAGCCCCAGAGGTATATACAGCAGCCCTTAGGTAGTATACAGCAGCCCCAGTGGTGTATACAACAGCAGCCCCAGGGGTGAATACAGCAGCAGCCCCAGGGGTGTATACAGCAGCAGCCCCAGGGCTGTATACAGCAGCCCCACGAGGTATACAGGCCCCCCCATCATGATCCAGGGCGCCCCCCTTGCGCGGCACACCTGTAAAGTAAAATCATACTTATCCCTGTCCTGTCGCGCTGTCCCGCCGCTTGCCGACATCACGATCCCGGGCTTCATTCCGCGTCTTCCGGCTTCCGGCTTCCTGTGGTCGTGGGCAATGACGTCATTGCCCGCGACCACAGGAAGGCGGAAGACGCGGAATGAAGCCCGGGATCGTGATGACGGCAAGCGGCGGGACAGCCCGACAGGACAGGGATAAGTATGATTTTACTTTACAGGTGTGCCGCGCAAGGGGGGGGGCCCTGGATCATGATGGGGGGGCCTGTATACCTCCGGGGGCTGCTGCTGTATACTGTATACTCGCGTATAAGCCGAGGCGGGACTTTTCAGCCCAAATTTTGGGCTGAAAAACTCGGCTTATACGCGAGTATATACGGTACCTTATTTTTAGTTTAGTTTCTGTTAAAGGGTCACCGTGACATGGTAGAACGGCTTTCGTACATTTTTTGCAGAAAACGTATTAACTAAGTACCCTGTTATTAACACTGTTTTGCACTTGCTTTTTTTACTTTTACTTTTTTTATTTTTTACTTTTACTTATGTAGCAGATGTTTTTTATACTGTCTTTTTTGTGATAAACATCTGCTGCTGGCTTGAAGTGCTAGTCAAGGAGATGCAAATTATTCCCAAATTGAGCATAAGTAGCCAGCTGAGGAAAGGTAGGAAAGTAAAGGTGAGAAAACGTCTTTAAATTGTGGTTAGTAGTGCAAACTGCACCTAGTGTACACATTCACATATTGCTATTAGGTTATAAAAAGGTGGTTTTGCTAGTGTCCAACTCATTTCTCTTATTGTACATATTGCTAGTATTTTCAGGTCTACACAGAGCTTTTGTTAACATGTTAGTTTTGAGACATTTTAGTTTGACCCAGTGTTTCCTCTATATCTGCTGACTTAGGTAAATTGCACTGTCACCGCCTCACTGACTTGTCTTGAGTGCATCTCAAGTTTCTTTATGAGAACTTGTTTATAAGTCCGAATTATTCATTTGAAAAACAGGAAAAGGAAATGTCCATCTGATAAATAGAGAAGAATGTCCAGAGAACAATATGAAAACACCATCACATCAAAAGACGTTTGATAGAAATGACATTAAAAGTGGAAAATAAGACTACAAGCAATTGTGTCACATAGCAGAATGAAGTAATGTGGCAATAGAAATACTTATTAGCAGTTACTGGGCTATGTGTTATCGTGTTGTGAAGATTGAGCACAGTTCCCAGCAGTGAACTATTCACTTTATAGATATGGGATCACTGAGTAGACGCAATGAGAGAAATGATAAGGGTAGAGTCACACCAGCATGTGAATTCACATGAGTCATGATTTTCTCACATTGCCCTCGGCCCAATGTTAGACAATGCTGCAGCTAAGATCAGTAATTTTTTCCTCAGCTCTAATTGTAATCAGTAAAATGACTGCGAGTCTCAGCTCACTCGCACCAATACAAGTCTGTGAGTGTGAGTGAAAAATCGCACTGCACTTTGATGTAATCGCAGTACAGTTCGATATACGCCGAGGCCGGCAATGGAGGAGATGGAGAGATTAATCTCTCCCTCCTCTCTGGACCTGTGATCCGGTCGCAAGATCGGATCACAGTACAATGATACTTTGCTCACGCTCAGAGCAGAGCCTGAGCCGAGTGTCATTAGTATGTCACATCCGATGCTCTTGCATGATGTATACGCCAATGTGACTCTATCCTAATAGTGATAAACTGGGGCATGGCTTTAAAATCACATCCATTGCCTAAAAAAGGTTGACCGGTACTTTTTTTATTAATGTTCTAACCCAGGAGTCCCCAACCTGTAGCTTGGATTGTGGGCCCATGACGTTTAGCTTACAAACTTGTGATGTGTGGCTCGCGGCTGTCTTCCAGCTTGTTACATAAGCATCAGGTTTAGCAAACAGCTATCCAGATGATGACTTTTGTGAGTAGCTCCACACTGAAGAGCAGATATGGATACAGGTAAGGTAGGAACCCCTGGATCTTGGTATACTGCCTGTGTGATTCTCTGGAGAAGCTTTGGCTGTCATTTTACCAGTAATGGGAACTCTGGGTTCCTCTACTGTGAGGGTTCAGTAGCACAATGTTGCTTGTGACCCTCTCTTATTGCTAAATATGGCTCGCGACTCTTACAGAGATGAATGCGGCTCTCAAGGTCAAAAAAGTTGGGGATCTCTGGTCTAATAATAATAATAATATTTATTCATTTATATAGCTAATAAACTTTCATTCCTTGGCATCACAGAGACCTGGCTCACCCCCTCCGACACGGCCTCCCCTGCTGCACTATCCTACGGCGGATTCAATCTCTCCCACACACCCCGCCCCTCTGACAAACACGGCGGAGGTGTCGGCATACTCCTATCCGACACCTGCTCCTTCGCCCCTATTCCATTACCCCCCTCTGTTACTCTCCCATCTTTCAAAGCCTACTCTGTCCGCATCTTCTCCCCCTGTAACCTCCAGCTAGCTGTCATCTACCGCCCCCCTGGATCCATCCCCACCTTTCTCGACCACTTCACCACCTGGCTACTTCATTTCCTCTCTACTGACATCCCCACCATCATTATGGGCGATTTCAATATCCCCATTGACACTGCCCACCCAACCGCCTCTCAACTTCTTTCCCTGACCTCCTCCTTCGGGCTCTCCCAATGGTCCTCCTCTGCCACCCACAAAGATGGCCACACGCTGGATCTCATCTTTACCCTTCTTTGCTCCCTTACTAATCTCACAAACTCAACCCTCACCCTGTCTGACCACAATCTGCTGACCTTCTCCTCCCTCACCTCCCCTACTACACCACCTCCTCTCCACAAACTTGATCATCCCCGCAGAAACCTAAAACACATTGATCTACACTCACTCTCAGAATCCCTTCTCCCTCTCGCCAACATAACATCTATACTTGACACAGACACTGCCACCACCCTCTACAACACCACATTAACAAAGGCGCTCGACCTAGCAGCCCCCCTCACACACCACGCTGCACGCACTAATAGGCAACCCTGGCACACCACCCTCACTAAAGACCTGAGACGGGCATCCAGGGTCGCCGAGAGGAGATGGAAAAAATCACTTTCCACTGAGCATTTTGCGCTGTTCAGACAGTCCCTCATCGCCTTCAAGACTGCACTTGCCACCGCCAAACAAACCTTCTTCTTATCCCTAATAACCTCCCTGTCCCACAATCCAAAGCAACTTTTCAAAACCTTCAATTCCTTACTCCGCCCACCTGCTCCCCCTCCCTCTCCCCTTATCTCTGCAGAAGACTTTGCCTCCTTCTTCAAAGAAAAGATTGACAGAATCAGAGACAGCTTTGATCCACTGTCCCCACAGCCTCCCCTTTCACCTATACTGCCCTCTACTTCCATCAATTGCTTCCCCCCTATAACTGAAGACCAGCTCTCCTCCCTCCTGTCAAAATCACACCTCACCACCAGCGCCCAAGACCCGCTCCCATCCCACCTCATTCCCAACCTCACCTCCGTTATCATCCCAGCCCTAACTCATCTTTTCAACCTATCACTCACCACCGGCACCTTCCCCTCAGCCTTCAAACACGCCTTGATCACACCCATCCTCAAAAAAACCCTCCCTCGATCCCACAACTGTCTCCAACTACCGCCCTATATCTCTCCTCCCTTTTGCCTCTAAACTACTTGAACAGCATGTCCACTCTGAGCTGTCCTCTCACCTCTCCTCCTGCTCCCTCTTTGACCGCCTGCAATCTGGCTTCCGACCCCTCCACTCCACTGAAACAGCCCTGACCAAAGTCACAAATGACCTACTGACTGCCAAAAGCAAGCGCCACTACTCTGTTCTCCTCCTCCTCGACCTGTCAGCCGCCTTCGACACTGTTGACCACTCCCTTCTACTACAGATCCTGGAATCTCTTGGCATCACGGACCTTGCCCTCTCTTGGATCTCCTCATACTTAACGGACCGCACCTTCAGCGTCACCCACTCCCACACATCCTCCTCGCCCTACCCCCTATCTGTCGGGGTCCCTCAGGGCTCGGTTCTTGTACCATTACTGTTCTCAATCTACACTCTCGGCCTAGGGCAACTCATTGAGTCCCATGGCCTCCAATATCACCTCTACGCCGACGACACCCAAATCTACCTGTCTGGTCCTAACATCGCCTCCCTTCTATCCAAAATTCCACACTGCATGTCCACCATCTCATCCTTCTTCTCTGCTCGCTTCCTTAAGCTGAACATGGACAAAACAGAGTTCATAGTCTTCCCCCCAAGATGCTCCCCCTCACTACCTGACCTATCCATCGTCGTCAACGACTGCTCTCTCTCTCCAGTCCCCCATGCCAAGTGCCTCGGGGTTATCCTTGACTCTTCCCTCTCCTTCAAGCCCCACATCCAGGCCCTCGCCACCTCCTGCCGACTCCAGCTCAAAAACATCTATAGGATTCGCACTTTCCTTGACCACGACACTGCTAAAACCCTTATTCACGCTCTCATCATCTCCCACCTCGATTACTGCAACCTCCTGCTCACCGGCCCCCCCAATACCTCCCTTGCACCTCTCCAATCTATCTTGAACTCCGCTGCCCGCCTAATCCATCTGTCTCCCCGCTACTCCCCTGCCTCCCCCCTCTGCCAAGCCCTTCACTGGCTCCCTAGTTCCCAGAGATCCCGGTTTAAAACATTAACCATGACATACAAAGCCATTCACAACCTGTCCCCTCCATACATCTCTGACATGGTCTACCCTCACGCAACCTGCGATCCTCCCAAGAGCTTCTCCTCTACTCCCCCCTCATCTCCTCTTCGCACAACCGCATACAGGATTTCTCCCGTGCTTCACCCAGACTCTGGAACTCACTGCCCCAACACATCAGACATTCTCCTACCCTGGGAACCTTCAAAAGAAGCCTGAAGACCCACCTGTTCCGCCAAGCCTACCACCTGCAATAAGACCCGGTCCACCACACCGCCTCATGACTGGAATTTCCCCCTCCCACTGTATCCCCACCCGCCCCTCGTAGACTGTGACCCTTTGTGGACAGGATTTCTCCCCTCTTGTATCTGTATGATCGAATTGTCAACATTTATTGTTACTTGTATTGTTACTATGTTACTTGTCCTAGTCTGCCCTTTTTAGCATGTAAAGCGTCTTGGAATATAATGGCGCTATATAAATAAATAATAATAACAATAATAAATAATAGCTCTATTAATTCCATAGCACTTTCAGTAATGCTGTCTCTCTTGGAGCTCACAATCTAAACATCCTATCAGTATGTCTTTACAATGTGCGAGGAAACTGGAGTGCCCGGAGGAAACCCATGCAAACACGGGGAGAATATACAAACTCCATGCAGATGTTGTCCTAGTGTCCTTGGTGGGAATTGAACCCAGGACCTCAGGACCCCAGTGCTGCAAGGGCTGCAGTGCTAACCACTTGAGCCACCGTGCTGCCCCCTAACAATATCTGATCGGAGGGGGTACTACACCCTGCATTCCTACCAATCTTCTGTTATCAGCGCTGGCTAGAAGTTCTTGAATGCTACAGGAACACAGCAGCTCCATCATTTGTATAGTGGCCATGGTACTGCAGATCCACTTGATATTCAATAAATAGGGGATGGATCTGCCATACCTGAATGCTGCCAGCGCTGGTAAATGCTGATTAGCGGGGTGTCACACCACTGCCAAGCAGATATTGATAGCCTAGACATCAATATAAAGTTGTCAGCACCTTCAATTATAGAAAACACATTGAAATTTTACTCACGTATTATTTTGTGTGCACTTCTGCAATCAACTGCAACAGAGTCCCATTTTTTTTAAATCCTACAGATATACCATAGAAATGTAATAGATATGAATATGATAAGTCTTTAAAGGGAGTTTCTTATTTGCGCAAATGCCCTGAAAAGGGTTGTCTGTTCTCACACGCAATTAAGCCATAGGCTAATCTCACGGTTTCAGGTTCGGCCAGCACCACATCCACGGTGCAAAAATCTTTTCTTCTCAGGGGGGTTGATCAGCTGCCGTTCGGCTCCGAGGTGTCCCAGGATCTTCCTCAAGTGTCCCGCACTCAGCACACCTAATTTACCTGGTGCACACTTCCTAGAAAGAGCGATACATCACTTCCAGTTTAGGAGAAAAGACGGAGCTGCACACCGGATTCCTTAGGACGTCTTCTTTATTGGTGCGCAGGGACTTACATGGTGAGGGGTAGCAGGTGGGAGGAAGGGGAATAAAGGCACTACAGCCGTTTCACGCCGTGAGTGGCGCTTCCACGGGTACAATTGTAAGTCCCTGCGCAATAATAAAGAAGACGTCCTAAGGAATCCTGTGTGCAGCTCCATCTTTTCTCGTAAGCCATAGGCTAGTAAGCCATGTCTCTGCTGGTTCCCACCTGTATTTGTCTATAGGACTGCAGGAATGGCATCCTGACTCCACAACGTGATAACTCTAGTTAGTCTTTGGCCCTAGCTGTGTTGTGGAGGTAGACGGCAGTAGACTGCTGATGATTTTGCTGCGTCGAACACATGTTGCAGTCAGACAAGATGTCACCTCTGCAGTCTTGTAAAGAAAGAGCGCTGGAGAGTAGCAAAGTGCCAGCATTGCAGAAGTAAGTGTCTAATTATTTTTTAATCTTAGACATTACCTACCTGTGGATTTATTTTGTATAAAAATAGACAACCCCTTTAAAGCAGAGGTGTCACCAGATTTCACTAACTGCATGTATTATTATTTAGATCTCTCAAATCTGATGAGACCGATGTATTTACTTCAAAAAATCCAACTCAAATAGGTTGTATAATCCTGATATTAAAATGACTGAGGGTCATGGATTTTCGAAGTAAATGCACCAGTCTCAACAGGTCCAATTGATCAATTTAATAATGTCACAAATCTGGTGACCGATTTCATGCAAGTCAGAATGTCCTCCTCCTCCTCCTGGTCCGGTCTGTACACAGCACATGCCCCGCTTGTCATCTGCTCCTACCACTAGGATATGGGCAGGTTTCTGGCTTTGAAAGCACTTACTGAGCATTACACTAAGGTATTTACGTATCTCACCCTGCAGAATGTTTTATTAATGAAGCACCTTACTAAGCAGTTCTATAAAAAAGAAACAGAATTTGTGGCAATGGGAAAACACCTATAAATATGAGGATTGTGAATATGTGGGCTCAGCCTTCTCTACACACAGGCAGCAGACTCTGGTCGCTTTGTCACTAACAGAACGAGAGTGGTATATAAAAAAGTTATGGCTGTGAACAGACGGAGTCCGAACAAAGCAGCTAGTTTGGCGGATTCACAACTCCTGTCTTTTGTATAAGGCAATTTATAGACTCGCTTTGGGTAGCCAAGCAACCTGGAGGCTTCCTGGAGTTTCCATGGAGAAGGTGACGGTGGCAATGAAGAGTTATTGTTTATTACTCCTTAAATAGATGGTGGGCAAGTAATGAGGACCATCCCCCGCCTTCTCTTTACCTATAAAGTACTGGTAAATGGTGAGGGGTGGATGGCACAAGAACCTAAGCTACTCTCTACAAAAATACAGCCAAGCTCCCTAAATGCGGTACTTTAATATCTTGTGCAAACAAAATGTACAGATACCCACGTTGTGAGTGCTACACCCCCTCATGTGAATGTAACTATTACTCCGTCAGGAGGGTCTCATAATCATGGCTGTGCATAGTGCAGACTACAGGCTGTTGTCATGTTCTCTTCAAAGTATTGGCGTTTCACAAATTACTTTTCCGTAGTTCTAGGATCCTTGGTTCATATTCTTCTTGAGAGATAGTATCTAATCTTACCCATAGTAAGATAGTACCCATATCTTCACTGTCCTGCCTCCTCAGAATTGCAGTCAAACCAGTTTCTAATGACATTTTTCCTTTTGTCTTCATTGTAGTTCAGAACACTTGTCAAAATGTATTCATGCTTGCAAGTTGTCCACTTTATTTTACAGTATTTTTCATCTTTGAGCCATATATGTAGCATCAGGAAGAGGAAATGGACGGAAACTGACCATAACTATACAAATCGCATATAAGAAGTCACCTGATGAACACTAAAACTGTGAACTGAGCACTATTAAGATTCCCCATACTTAATTCCCTTCCTAATTTTATACCTGGCCAGGAAACCCCCATGCTGTCAGCACATAAAATGTCCAAAATACTTAGTGGTGACAAAGCCCTATTAAAAATGTTAGTGTCAAATCCATTGTTGGGTTTTCTTTAGTCTAAATCCTCTTTTATTCACAGATCCTAAGTGGTCTGTGCATCTTCCCACCTACATACAGATCTCTTCTTCACTCCATTTGGCAGCTTTGGCTCCTGTAAAGTGTAAATGTATAATAAGTAGCTTAAACAATAAAGTGTAAACATAATGAAGCCAAAAAGGAGTATATACCGTAATAGCCTAAAAATAAATTACATTATTCATTAAAAATGTAATACAATTAAATATATCATATGTTAAAACAGACAGCTGTTAATAAATGCAGGGATAATTATACTACATAATCAAGTCTAATTTTATCCAATATTAGAGAAAGCCAAATATTTAGTAATATAAATGGATAAAGCCCTAATCTCAATGTAAACTGTCTCTCCAAGTACAAAATAGAAAGTTATGTGATACTTACATTTTAACATCGTGTCCCAGCCACCCCAACGCCCGTTTCATCAAACTTCCTTAGGATCCATTTAACATCGTGTCCCAGCCACCCCAACGCCCGTTTCATCAAACTTCCTTAGGATCCAACGGATCCTGCCAAGGCCATGCCAAGGGTGCACCGAATACCACATTAACATATTTTAAGTAAAGAAGGTTTTGTGGCATATATAGCAATAGATTAAAACACTACTAGTATGTTCACACTGTGGCTCTTTCCAGTGGTCAAAAACATCTGTTTTTCCAGAAGATGCTTCAGTAATCACGTTTGGAATTTTGCTCTTTAATCTTTTTTGGTCATTTATTGAACACTTTTTCAACATTTTTGTGTGTAGCAGCTTATTTTTTAAGTGCTTCCTCATTGTCTTCTGGGCATCTTTTTATCCTTTCTATTGACTTCTATTTATCTTTTTTATAGTGGAAAATGGTAGCAGAATGGATAAGTTACTTTTTTAAATCCTGATGCATTTAAAAGACATTCAAAGGCCTGAAAATATGGCTAGGAAATTATTTTCCCAACCAAATTAATAAGAACATTCTTTTGGTCTATTTGTTAGTGCTTTTCCCAACAATGTTTGAGCAAATAGACAAAAACAAAATGTGGGAAAGACACAGTGTGAACATAGCCTAAACGTATGATTTTTTTGTGCTATGACCCATACAAGATGCAGTGCTTAGTTTGTACACTGATTTGTGCTGATAGACTCTCCTAAAGAATGTCGTACAAAGAAAAATCACAGCATTACTTAGTGCTGATTTCAGGGGAAAAACAATAAACGTGTTTCTCTCTTAGTATTTGCAGGACATTTGTTAGAAATACTGAAAATACTGATTACAGTCAGCACTTTGAATACAATATACTATACAGTGGGGAGAAAAAGTATTTAGTCAGCCACCAATTATGCAAGTTCTCCCACTTAAAAAAATGAGAGAGGCCTGTAATTGATATCATAGGTAGACATCAATTATGAGAGACAAAACAAGAAAACAAATCCTGAAAATCACATTGTCTAATATGAAAAGAATTTTTTTTTTTCAAATTTTGGTGGAAAATAAATATTTTGTCACCTACCATCAAGCAAGATTTCTGCCTCTCATAGACCTGTAACTTCTTCTTTAAGAGGCTCCTCTGTCCTCCACTCCTTACCTGTAGTACTGGCACCTGTTTGAACTTGTTATCAGTATAAAAGACACCTGTCCGCAACCTCAAACAGTCACACTCCAAACTCCACTATGGTGAAGACCAAAGAGCTGTCGAAGTATACCAGAATTGTAACCCTGTACAAGGCTGGGAAGACTGAATCTGCAATAGGCAAGCAGCTTGGTGTAAAGAAATCAACTATGGGAGCAATAATTAGAATTATAATTAGAAAATGGAGGACATACAAGACCACTGATAAACTCCCTCAATCTGGGGCTCCACGCAAGATCTCACCCTGTGGGTTAAAAATGATCTCAAGAACAGTGAGCAAAAATCCCAGAACCACACGGGGGACCTAGTGAATGATCTGCAGAGAGCTGGGACCAACGTTACTCACGCTACCATCAGTAACACACGACACTCAACCCTATAGAAAACCTTTGGAGGAAGTTGAAAGTCTGTGTTGCTCAGCATCAGCCTCAAAACATCACTGCTGTAGAGGAGATCTGCATGGGCCAACATACCAGCAACAGTGTGTGCCAACCTTGTGAAGACTTACAGAAAACGTTTGACCTCTGTCATTGGCAAAAAGTATTAACTATAACTAAGTATTGAGATGAACTTTTGTTATAGACCAAATACTTATTTTCCACCAAAATTTGAAAAAAAATTCTTTCTAAATCAGACAATGTGATTTTCAGGATTTGTTTTCTCATTTTGTCTTTCATAGTTGAGGTCTACCTATGATGTCAATTACAGGCCGACCTCATCTTTTTAAGTGGGAGAACTTGCACAATTGGTGGCTGACTAAATACTTTTTTTCCCCACTGTATGGTTGGTGTCACAATTCATAAAAGTGTGATTACTACAGTTTTTTTTTGGGGGGATATTGATATTTTATTTACTACATTTGTTTTTTCCAACTTACTGGTAGCTTATGACAAGAAGAGAGGGGAAAGTCGAGCCAGCACTCCCAGATATATTTTAAATAAACCTGTACATAAGATAAGTGTTTTTTTTCCTTATTTGAAGGTGACTGTACAGACTTCTATCCAGAGACATCAGATTAAGGAGAGTCACATTCTGAACACAGAAATGCTGCAAGAAAAAACGCAAAGAGAGGAGGAAAGGACATGCATAAATATCATGGAGAGTAAAACAGAATATTGGATGGAACAGCAAAGACAGAATTTATCAAACTAGAGGATGGTTTGAATAATATTAATGTTTTGACTTATATTGTTATTTCTCAACCTCAGATTAAAGTCCTGGCTATGGGCCTCAATATTGTCTTTGACCAGGACTTCGATCTTTTACAAACAATGTAAATCGCTTTGTACGAGTCCTGACTGTAAAAATTATTTTTTTTCCAGTATTACTGATGGTTTTGGTTATATTTGTGTTTAGATATCAGCAAAATTTGCACGAACATGTGCTAATTTCAAATGTGGACAGAATTTGGCAATGTTCGTTTGGCACTTCGAGAACGAAAGTTTTGCTGAAAAGTTAGACATTTCGGGTTTTGTTCGGTAATTCTTAGGATGTGTGTGTAGCTTAATTAAGACAGAAGCATTCGTGCAAATGCACTAATTCTTCTGTTCTACGTTATGCTACACACACATACACACACAGATCATCTTGCCTGTCTCTTGCTGCTTCCTTGCTTGCAGGTCCACTCTCCCGTCCTCACTTCCAGTCCATTAACCTTTCTGCACATTCACTTCACTGACCAGGCAACAGCTAATCACAGATGCTCATGCTCTGTGAGAGCGTCTGTGATTGGCTGTTGCAATTTTCACTGCATTTTCACAATCTGGATCGTGTCTATGCTTGGTTGTCATACACATTAGTGTATGGAAACCACCCTGACATCATAGGGTGTAAAATAAATAAATAATGGGAAAAATGTGTAGGGCACCGATAAAGCTGACAGCTATGAGCTGCCACTCTCAGCTGCCTATTTTGTACATGGCTGGAAAAAAAATGCATAGGACTCCACCCTATTTTTAATTGCTGGACAAGGTAAAACTAGGCATCTGAGGGCTGGTATTCTCAGTTGAGTGAGGGCCCATTATTTTACGGCCTCCTATGCTAAGCATAGCAGCCCGCAGCCACTCCTGAAAATGGTGCATTATTTGTAGTGCCATTTCTAGGCACTTTACATGGCACTTCCAGCGGCCCTGGTGGGGGTGGCATGCTGGGTAATAAGGGGTTAATACAAGTTTTGTATTGCCAGCTGGCAATTCTTAATGTCAGGCCAAGTTAGACCAGGCCATTAAGAATTTTAAGTAAATAGGAAAGAAATAGAAATATAGAATTTTTTTTATTAGAAATAAAAACAAATAGACAATTAGGGATGCCATCTTTATTAACCCCTCCACCCTCATACCCCTCCACGGATCCTCTGTGATGTCTTCATGAATGGAGGATAGAGACTGTGATGAAGAATACAGCATCTTCATCACAGCCTCCAGTCATTGAATGAGCCAGCTGTGAGCTCCAGTCAGGATGTGTGGTGACTCACTGAGGTCACCGTTCAGGTAAGCCACCAAGATTACCTGAACGGGGACCTTTAGATAACCTCAGAGGATGGAGACAGGTTACAGGACACACCACAGAGGGGAGAAGACAGCAAGGGGGGAGGGAGAATGGACAGGGCAGTGCATGGGGGGAGAGACAGCCACCCCCAGCGCCACAGAGCTGTCACTGACCTTCCAATGAGATAGCACCCAGCCCTCATTAGTACTGTATATAAGTCCCCAAGCTGATCTGCATAACATGAATAAAGACCTTTTATTATACTCAATTATGGGGTGGTCCAGTCTGATGGTCATCACTAGTCTTGATCCAGTGTCTCCTCTCTTCTTGCCTTGTGTGGATGATGTGCCCTCATCAGCGTCTTCCATTGCGCTCCTTGTGCAGGAAAACGTCTCTCTGCCCTGCTAAGGGCAGAGCAAAGTGGTATAATGCCCAGGCGCAGGGAAAGGTCAAAGAATGCCCATGCATGTGCACTCCAATACTTTGCTCTGCCCTCAGCAGGGCACAGATACTTTCACTTGCGCAGGAGCGTAATAGAAGACACTGCGTGGATGATGCTGTTTCCAGATGACACAGAGAAGGAGGACGGCAATTGTAAGCAGAGAGAAGGCGCTGGATCATGATAAGCAATGCCAATCGGACCAGACTGCCCTTTAGGTAAGTATGATGAAAGCTGTTTTTTTATGTTATGCGGAACATCAAGAGGACTTGATAATGCTTGTATACAGCATTCTAGAATGCAGTATATAAGGGCATAATGGTGGGTGCTGCACTTCATATTTTAAAAATCTGGTGACAGGTTCCCTTTAATACCAATTAGTTTGGAACTTCATAAATTTACATTAGCGGACTAGTGGCACTAAGCAATCACAAAGCAGTCCTACAATAGCCTGTTCATCAGACTGCATGCAGATGTACACTGAATGACTAGTAATACAGTTGCATGCCTAGAATGCCACGACAGGTCCTGTTTATATGGTATAATGCTTTGCCAAGAACAACGATCTTATGTGCAAGGCACGTCAAAAGATCATTTCACCTGACTAATGAGTTTGTTCATTGACTGGCAGCCTGTTTAGTCTATAAGATTACCATAAAACAAGTGTTCCTAGGAGCTCTCATTCACAGTATAAAAGGACCTATTTTCTATGGATGTTGGTTAGTTCCATGGCTCTCTCTCTACCATAAAACAATGTTATATAAAATATAAATGTAACAGTTGTCTTCTTGTTGTCTATTAAAATTCTGTCTCAAGGAGAATGAGTCAAGTCTTATTATTCTTTTATTCAAGTATAAGGGACATTTCCTGTCTGAAGTGTGTGTGTCTCCGGTGTGAGTGAGGTCTAGGAGGTCATAGTTTTAGATCCATAACTTAGAAACGCTTCATTTATCGGAACAATGTTGTAGAGGGTCCCAGTCACCCCTCCGCCCAGTCTTCTCCTCTTTACAGCACAGTGGGGGAGCAGCACTTCCAGGAACCAGCATGCTGTGTACTGGGAACATTCCCATCAACTTCTATTCTTTGCCTTTCAATGAAGGAAGGTAGTGGAAGATTCAGGGAAGCCCACTGCAGTAGTGATACTGTTCTGTTAACTGTCTATTGTGTGTCTGACAGATGCCCTCTGTCAACATCACACAATAGAGCACATACATACATATGCTATATATATATATATATATATATATATATATATGCTTGAGAAAGGCTTTACACCAAGCCAAAGCTTTGCGGTCCTTGGAATACAATTTATCATTTTTAATTTTTTCACTTATGAAGGAAGTGCAGCTGTCCATTTTTGTTATATGGAATAGTGTTTGTAAAACGGGTGCACACAATAATGCACTAAGGACATCATAATGATAATTCAGATATTCTATAGTTAGGAAGTGGTGTACCACAGACCGCGCTGCTGTGACATAAAAGGATCACAAGGAAGGCAATGCTTCAATAAAACTTTCTTTATTCTTTCTCTCCTACGCGTTTCGGAGCCACATCCGAGCTCCTTCCTCAGGGATATTCTGAGCTCGGATGTGGCTCCGAAACCAATCACCGATCTTGATAGGCCCTGCAAGGTCGATACCTGCGGTTGTGTCGTCTCCCAGAACACCCGTCGGAGGGTAAGTATTCAATTCTTATTATCTTTAACACATTTGGATTAGTTTAATTTGGGTTTCACAGTGTATATTAATACACTATGAAACCCAAAAGGGGATGTCACGCATGTCACACAGGGGAGGATTATTTGGTCATGTGATATGTGACGTGCTATGACGCGCATATCACATGACCGTGAGCGGCCAATCACCAATCTTGATAGGTCCTGGAAGGTCGGTACCTGTGGTTGTGTCAGCTCCCGTCTCCCGGAACACCCGACGGAGGGTAAGTATTCATTTTTTATTATTTTTAACACATTTGGATTACTTTAATTTGGGTTTTACAGTGTATATTAATACACTATGAAATCCAAAAGGGGCTGTCACAGATGTCTCGCAGGGGAGGATTTTTCCTCCCATGTGTGACATCACTTCTCCCCTGTGCTTTTGGTGGAGAAGTGAGCCTGTAAAAAAGCGTGGTGTGTGAATGCACCGTGTTTTTTTACGGCGCTTTTTTGCTCGGGTGCAAAAAGCGCTCGTGAAAAAAATGCGCATAGTGTGAACGTGGCCTTAGGTTGGTTTCACAATGCAGTATTTTTTCCTGATCAGGTTCCATCCGGTTTGTGTACCAAAACCAGGAGTGAAACTTGCAGAGAAAAAGTATAATTGAAAGATTGACACCTGATCTGAATCACTCCTGGGTTCCTTTCCTGGTTTTGGCACACAAACCAGATGGAACCTGATCACAGAAAAAACTGCAGTGTGAAGCCAGCCTTAGGGTGCATTCACATACTGCATATTTGCTGCATATTTTTACGCGAGCGCTCTAACAGTTTTTGTAGCCAAAACCAGGAGTGGCTGATTGAAACCAGCAGTGGGTGATTAAATACAGAAGTGAAGCACTTGTTTCTATTAAGGTACCTTCACATACAGCAATATTGCTAGGCAAATTCACTGGCAATTTGCTGTTTGCAGTGGAAATCATGGACACATTGTTCTATCTTGTTGCTGTGTACAAATGGAACAATGTGTCCATGATTTCACTGCAATCAGCAAATTGCCAGTGTAATTGCCTAGCAATATTGCTGTGTGTGATGGTACCTTTAGACTTTTCCTCTGATTGTTCCACTCCCGGTTTTGGCTACCAAAACTGCAACAGCACTCGTGTAAAAATACGCAGCAAATATTCAGTGTGTGAACGCACCCTTAGGCTAGGGTCACACTTGGAGGGATGTTTTTGGGAAGCCTGCATTAATGCTAGGCGTTTTTTTCTGTTGCTGTTTTGTTGCCAAATTAACGCTAGTGTTAACGCATGGTACATATATGTACCATGCGTTAACGTATGCATTTGCCTTAGGGTCCCATGTTAAAAAAACACATGCGTTTTTGCTAAAGCACCCAAAAACGTTGCAAGCAACATTTTTAGTTGCTGATGCAAAAACGCATAGCATCAAAAGTGTTGCCTTTTGACCATGCGATTTTTTTCATTGGAGCCTATGGATTCGTTAACGTATGCATTTTTCACAAATTTCACCATGAAAAATATTAGTTTTAGCGGATCCATGGCGCTAATGAGACCCTAGCCTTAGACAGCATAAACTGACATGCGGTGCAAGTTCTTGAGTCACAGCATGTCAATTTATGCTTGAAGAGACGCCAGTGTTCTGATCGGGAGAACACAGCGAAAATCTACAGCGCCCAGAACCCTGCTCGTGGGTATGGACAGCACGTTCTTCCACAGAGAACACTGGCGTCTCTGCAAGAAAAAACACTCTGCATACAGAAGTCCTGATCAAGGGCACAGCCAACAGGCATGTGAAAAGGATACATACCGTAATAGCTGTAATAATGCAAAATAATTAATTGCAGCATCTTGAAAAGTACCGTATATACTCGCGTATAAGCCGAGTTTTTCAGCCCAAAAATTGGGCTGAAAAGTGCCCCCCTCGGCTTATACGCGAGTCATACGGTCCCCCTCAAAGTTTGGCGCCCCCACCTCAGTTTCTGGGCCCCCCCGCATGCAGCGCTGCGCATATACATTACCTGTCTAGCAGCTGTCACCCTCCGGTGGCGGATCGCGGCTCCCGGCTCCGGGCTCCATCTTCCTCGCTGACTTCCTGCTTGTCAGGTGACCGGCCGGCGTCGCGATGACGTCATCGCGCTGAGCCCCGGTCACAAAGCAGGAAGTCAGCGAGGAAGATGGAGCCCGGAGCCGGGAGCCGCGATCCGCCACCGGAGGGTGACAGCTGCTAGACAGGTAATGTATATGCGCAGCGCTGCATGCGGGGGGGCCCAGAAACTGAGGTGGGGGCGCCAAATTATGAGGGGGGCCCTGCTGGGGCCCTGTATACTACCACTGGGGCTATATACTACCACTACTGGGGCTGTCTGTATACTACCACTGGGGCTATATACTACCACTGGGGCTGTATACTACCACTACTGGGCTGTCTGTATACTACCACTGGGGCTATATACTACCACTACTGGGGCTGTCTGTATACTACCACTGGGGCTATATACTACCACTGGGGCTGTATACTACTACTGGGGCTGAATATACCACTGGGGCTGCTGTATACTACCACTGGGGCTGTATACTACCACTGGGGCTGTATACTACTACTGGGGCTGTATGTATACTACCACTGGGGCAATATACTACCACTGGGGCTGTATACTACTACTGGGGCTGAATATACCACTGGGGCTGCTGTATACTACCACTGGGGCTGTATACTACTACTGGGGCTGCTGTATACTACCACTGGGGCTGTATACTACCACTGGGGCTGAATATACCACTGGGGCTGCTGTATACTACCACTGGGGCTGTATACTACCACTGGGGCTGTATACTACCACTGGGGCTGTATACTACTACTGGGGCTGCTGTATACTACCACTGGGGCTGAATATACCACTGGGGCTGCTGTATACTACCACTGGGGCTGTATACTACCACTGGGGCTGTATATACTACTGGGGCTGCGCGTATACTACCACTGGGGCTGCTGCTGTATACTACCACTGGAGCTGCTGTATATTCCTCTGGGGCTGCTGTATACTACCACTGGGGCTGCTGCTGTATATACCACTGGGGCTGCTGCTGTAACACTGCTGGGGCCTGTATATACCACTGGGGAGGCTGCTGTATACCACACTGCTGGGGGCTGTATACCTGTGCTGGAGTCCACCCTCGGCTTATACGCGAGTCAATAAGTTTTCCCAGTTTTTGGGGGCAAAAGTAGGGGGGTCGGCTTATACACGGGTCGGCTTATACACGAGTATATAAGGTAAGTGTGCAATATGTTTCCTTTCTACAATGTCTACACTTTACAAATAAAGTCCTAGATATACAAATCCATATACATTTAATACTGTCCTGTATGCACACTATGTGCCTCCATATTGTTTCTTTATGGATATCTAGATTGGAAGATGTCAGTTAATTATTTCATATTCTTTATAAAGTTTTGATAAAAAATGTATGTATGGGGAATAATTCATTTCACTGTATAACAGAAGTTGTCTTAATGGAGTATCTGCCCCCTTTTCACCATGTCAACTGCAAGCATACAGAAGAGGTCTCTCTAATATGATGAGGGCAACATAAAATAGGAACCCTGATTCCAGCAGTTTCACCTTGATTTTGTGCTAAAGATTTGACAAATTTAATATTTTTTTATGCACATCTGGTAGTCTTCTCAATTCTGACCTCCATATAACTCCACCTAATTATTGACACTGTGCATAGGCAGAAAACTATCAATCAAAGATGAGAGGTATGGATACAAAGAACTCATAAATATCAAGGGCAAGCAATCCAATGCTCATCGTTGATAGGATTAGCAGAATTGCAAGAGATAAAAAAATGTGTTATTAAAAGTACAGGAAGAGGTCTGCTGCTTTCATGTGGGGCAGCAAAAACCTGGTGACACATTCTGTTTAACGCCTGATAATAAAATCTGAGACCACCTTTATCATTTGCTGGAATTGTAATGGCTGATTGTCACACAAACGTAGGATACCATACTCTCTCTGTTGCCGCACCTCCACCCAACTGGTTCCTGTACAGGCTAAAACTCCAACAGTGCAGTCCCTAAATGAGCCTGCACAGATAGGAATATCCCTAACCGCAGTATAAGAAGATGACTGCTTGGACCTCGCCACCTGATAGGCCGTTAAGAGTTTCCCATACCTCCTAAAGAATCAGGGGCAAGGATTCTAAACACAATAACCACAACAGGGCAAGCATACAGAGGCAGACAATACAAAGGTGACAGTGTGGTAGCAGGGATAGTATATACCTAAGCTGTCCTTCGAGCTAGGAAGCTCCAGAATAATCCATGTTTCCGAGATTACCACTGATGGTGGGGATGCCTAGGTCTTGTACCTTACTAGGCTCCTGATAAGACTCACCTAGATTTCCCCCCTTCCCTCAAGGGAGTGAAGGGGCTGGAGAGCAAGGTAGCATACAGAGAACCAAGGGAAGGCAACAGGTATAGCATGGTTCCAGAGAATCACCAAATAGAAGCTTTGCTGCTACCAGAGCAGAACAACAGCAAGCTTCACAGCAGGGAAGCACACAAATTCCATCACTGTCATGGAATGAGGTCAGAGGAGGGTAGATATAGCAGAATGTTAAGGTAATTACAGGTTACAGCTGAAATTTAAAGGAATACTCATCCAATGGAGAAAAGGTTATTAACCCCTTCAGCATATGAGCAAACACATTAGTAAAATTATCACTTGAGCTCTACAGAAAGCCTGCGACTGAGACCTTATGACTAGTGATGGATGAACCTGCCGATGTTCTTATTTGGAGGACTGATTCAAGACTGGACTTGACCCGACTTGAATCCGAACCTCGAACCCGGACTATAAAGTTATGAAATGGTGGCTGGGGGGCTGTAAAAATTACCAAATAGTGATTACACATCAGCTTGAATACTTACCGGGTCCACGCCCTTGTACTTCTGGGGCCCCTCATTAACTTCCTGATTATTCACTGCACAGTAGATGCTAGAATGTATGGGCTGTTTCCAGATTACTGCACTGGCTTTAACAGCCAATCAAAGATGCCCAATCTATGTGACGGCATCTGTGATTGGCTGTGGCACCCCTCACACATTTGTCTGGTGTGGCGCCCCTATGGGAAGGTGCCACAGGGAGGTACTGCACCTCAAACAGAAGGTGTAGTGCCTCCATAGTCATTGATATGGGATTTCTCACGGAGTCTGTCATAAGCGCCCATACAATAGGCCACCTTAGAACTGACTGGATATTCAGTAGGTCCCGGGGGTGGAGCCTAGAGTAGAGCGGGAGACTTGAGTGGCAGTTAGTTCCAGTCAGTTAGAAGAAGGACGGTGCTGAGGAAGCAGCAACGACGGACGTGAGGAGACTGCGTCCGTGACAGGAGGGCACCTCTTTGGAGAGGGGTGACCCAGACACCGGAGGGGACAAACCAGGACTGGTTGGAGCTGGCTGGAGAGTCTGGGGTTGTCACTGGCATACCGGAGCCGAGGCAGTCAGTTCGTCTATCCCTGACTGCAAACCGACAAGCCGTGGGACCGACATAAGGAAGCCATAGCGCCACAGACTCAATCCCTACCTCTGTCCCAAATTGGGTCCAGGACACGTTAGGGAAAGGACCGAAATCCGGTGGCGGGAGGATTACCTTGTTGTAGCTCTCATCCGTACCGGTAAGGAGCCGACTGTACCTAACAGTAACTGACCAGGGGACTGGCGAAAGGGCTCTTCAGTGTGGTTAAAGAGGGATAAGAGATGTTGACCTCAAAATTTTCTCCAAGATCCTGGGGGAACGACTGGGAGAGGTGGTCCCCTTGGTGGTAGACCCCGATCAAGTGGGATTTGTGCAGGGGAGACAAGCAAAAGACGGAACTAGGAGGATGCTGAATCTGATTGAGGTGGCGGAGAGGAGAGGTTGCCCCAGTGTGTTCTTATCATTAGACGCTGAAAAAGCGTTTGACAGGGTACACTGGGGATACCTCAGGGGAGTCCTCTCCGCCTTTGGGTTTTCAGGCCCAATTGTTTCAGCCATCCTCAGTTTGTATTCCAACCCGTGTGCTAGAGTGTTCTCGGCAGGTTACATTTCTAGGCCCTTCCCGATAACAAACGGTACTCGACAGGGGTGCCCTCTCTCCCCTCTAGTGTTTGCTCTGGTTATGGAGCCTTTGGCGAAATGCCTTAGAGCGGACCCTGTGATTCGGGGTATACTAGTAGGGGAGAGGAAGCACGTAGTGGGCCTCTACGCCGACGACGTTATCATAGCCACGACCGACCCACTATCATCTCTCCCCAGGGTAGTGGAGGTGCTTGATCTCTTCTCGCAAGTCTCATACTACAAACTCAATGCATCCAAGTCCATGGTCCTCCCAGTGGGGATGTCGGAGGGGAATATGGCTCAGCTGCGGAGCCTCCTCCCTTTCAAATGGTGCCCGTCGGGGATCCCATATCTAGGGGTGTTGCTGTGTAAAACGAGAGAGATCGCCGCTCGAAACATTGAACACCTCCTATCTGCACTAGTTACAGCTATGGGAGAATTTCCATTGACCTCGCTATCGTGGATTGCAAGGGTGCAGATAGTACGCATGATGTGGCAGCCGAAGATACTATATCTTTTTCGATGCTTGCCACTCTTGTACACGCACGGCCAGTTGAGGCGCCTGCAGTCCACGATAAACAAATGTGTGTGGGCGGGGAAACCAGAGAGAGTAAAAGGCAAAATTATGTATCGCCGTTTTAACAGAAGTGGCATGGGCGTACCAGACATAATGGTGTATCACAAGGCAGTGATCCTCGAAGCGGCACGACACTGGTGGAGGGGCGAGGGACCGACTGGTTGGTTACAAATTGAGAAGGAGGAGGCTCGGGGGGGCTCTCTTAGATCCCTCCTGATCGCCGAAACCTTTGGAGTGGTGCAAAGGAGGAGCCTGCTGGGAACGGCCCAGGCTTTACTGAAGGTGTGGGGCTCGATGATATCGAAGAAAACCATTCTACCGATAGGGGAGTTGAAATTGGAAGCCCTACGTTGGCATATCCCCTCACTAAACCTCTCCGTTTGGAAAGACATAGGCCCAACTGTACTGGGGGACTTGGTTAAACAGGGGAGACTCCTAACTTTGGGGGAGTTCCTCGCCAATTATCCAACATTGCCCGGCTCTTACCTGCAGTTCCTCCAGATTTCCCACTTTCTCAGCGCTAGAACTGACAGTACGATACTTGACCTCCCAGTCGAGCCCTCGGCTCTGAGAAGATCACTGTTATCGGACGACGTTCAACCAAGAGTCCTCTCCCTACTATACACAGAATTAGGGGACCATGACTCCCTTCTGAAATTAGGCCACATGGATAAATGGGAGAAAGATCTAGATTTCCAGGTGGATATTGATGACTGGGAAGATGCAATACAGTGTGTCTTAGCAGCATCCAAATGTATCAACCACTTGGAACTTCTAAAGAAGATCCATTTACGCTGGCACATTCCTCCAGCTAAACTGGCCAAATTTGGTAAAGGAGCTTCAGCGCAATGTTGGAGACATTGTGGACAAGAGGGGGACCTAGTCCATATGTGGTGGTCGTGCCCCAAAATAACACCCTTTTGGCATTTGGTGGAGCGTCTAGTAGGGTCTGTTACGGATACTGGGATCCCCCTCTGCCCACAACTGGCCATACTGAATATAGGGCTAATGTCAAACCCGCCAGTGATTCGCCACATTGCAACATATATATACATGGCGGCGAGGAGTTGTATAGCAGCAAGATGGAAGAGCGAGACTCCACCAGCTATGAGTGATTTGACAGACAAGATTAACTCCATCTTTTGCAATGAATATTACCTGGCCATGGACAAAGGTGCAAAAAGATATGTGTCTGAGGCGTGGGAATTGTGGGCAAAACATCCTTTGGCACTGCAGATGCCCCTTTAATGGATCTGAGAACCTCCTTTCCCGGGGTTCCCCTTCCTCTGGCTCGATCCCGGGACAAACACCGGAGCGTCTGAAGTGTGGTTTCGACCTTGTGGATCCCCTTCTGCTTAGACCTTTGAATTCCCCTTCTACTCCCCGAACAGTCCAGGAGTCTTTCTCTATGGCATACCTCTCTCTGATTTACTTTACTGCCCTTCAAGCTTACTCTATTCCAAATATCCTTTCAATACTATTCTCTATCCCTTTTCTATAGTTCTATATTTTAATACTGGTTATACAATTCTACATGTGTAAGAAGGCATACCCGGCCGTTTTAAATATCACCGGAATACGTTACACCTATCAAACATCACTAAGTGCCGCACGGACGGACAACATGATCTACTTTATAACAGAGACTATTCATAGAGAAGAGACTTGATTTAACATTGGTGTATTTACCTAACATGACACGGCCTTAAGAGTTCTACAACAGGTTCTGGTAATGCAACATTGTAGACTAGAATTTCATATGTTCTAGTAACCTTAATGTCCAGTACTGTATTGTTAATTTGTTAATTTTTTTGTCCTTGTCTATACTTTGAATATTTGTCAAAGTTAAAACCTTTAATAAAACATATTAATGGTAAAAAAAAAAAAAGAGGGATAAGAGGAGCCCAGACCCAGAAAGCTATTGCAAAGATACCACCAACAGACTCTGCAGAGATTCCTCAAACTCTGTGGCTACAACCCCGTAAAACTGGACTGCACCGTGTACCTGTTTTCACTGTTTTCATCTGGTGACAGTAAAGAACTTCTTGAGCTGATCTGGTGTCTGTTGTCATTTTCTCCACTGCCCGGAGGGCTCCTACAGCATCAAATCGGTGAGGACTACTATTCCTCTCATCCACCCCGCTGCCCTGAGGTAAAGCTACACCTGTGGGGAGCTGTACTACTCTGAGCTGCACCTCCATCTCCTCAGACCTGGCTGCAGTGCTGGTATCCACGTTACTAGGTACCACAGGTGGCGTCACATTATAATATCCCCCTCCCATCATCATCACCCCCATTACCACCATTGAAGGTCCAGAGCACAGAACCGAGAACCGACAAGCCGTGATTCCCCACCACCGAGGTAACAACCTGTCGCAGTATCCAAGTACCCCCTAACCTGTCGACCGACTCATTGGCATCTTTAATTGATTGCCATAGGCAACGAACCTGATGTCATAAGTAATGTACAAATAAATAATATGTAGAGCTTTGCTGTTTTTTGATTCTCAGCATAGATAGAGTGGAAAGCTGCCACCCCGAGCTCCTGGCTTTACTTTGGCTGGCAATCTAAATGCAGGGAATACCATTATTTTTTTTAATTATTTGGTATTCTCAGTGTGGTGAGGCCTATAGTTATTGGGCCTCCAAGCTAAAGAATAGCAGCCCGCAGCTGCCCCAGAAATTGGCGCATTCATTAGAAGTGCCAATTCCTGGTGCTTTACTTGACTCTCGGCTCTTTCCGATGCCCTGATGCATTGGAGTGATAGAAGGGGTTAATGACAGCTGAGTATTGACAGCTTTTCATTAAGCCCAGATTGATAATGTCAGGCCTCTATGAGACCAAACCATTATTAATCCTGTGAGAAAATAGTTAAAAAACACAGAAAAAAACACAGACACAGAGAAAAATCCTTTATTTTAAATAAATCATTGAGAAAAATTCTTTAATTGAAATAGATCAGACAAACAACCCTCAGTTTCCAATTTATTAACCCACACATACAACTCTGACGATAATCCACAATGATGGTCCCACGAAGCACACGATCCTGGCTCTGCTTCATCCAGAGTCTGCAGTGAGAGAAGAAGCGTCATCTCCCTGCAGACTCTGCGATCAGACTGACTGCCAAAGGGGAGCGTTGAGTCACTGATGAATCAGAGCCTGGATCGTGTGCTTTGTGGGACCATTGTTGTGGATTATCATCGGAGGTGTATGTGTGTGGTAATTGTGGCGCCCCTGCGTCCAGGAGGCCACAAAGGGAACTGCAGCCAGGCAGGTAGGACACTTGTTGCACAACAACACCCTCAGAGCCTACATAACCCACGAACAGAAGGTGGCAGCATCCAGCCCTGAGATTAGATATTCTATGAGATTGAGGGGTGGTGGATTTGGAGGAGTGGGTTGGGCACACACGTAGTCAGGTGACTTGACAGTAGAAATAGGAAGGGGGAGGAGGAAGGAGTTCAGTAGGCCAAGGTAGGCTGAGAGGCAAAGACTGGAAATCACACGTCCTGTGAGTGTAAGGCCTAGGAGCGCAGAATCTGTACCGAGCCAGTGCGAGCCGGAGGAGAGAGAAAGCCCGTCCGAAGCTGATACCACCAGGAGTGTGAGAGGACTGAGAGGGACGACCAGACTGCAGGCAGAGAAGTCCCTCCTATTATACCGAGAGACGCAGAAAGAAGGAGCCCGGTAGAGCCTCACATTTGAGGACTGCTGGAGGCTGGGCTGAGTAGAGTGTCGGCTCTAGAGGGGACCGTAGTTTACCCGGCATCCCCAGATACCGACGGGGACCACAGCTTCACGTTAGGGTCCCTACCCCAAAGGACAGGCAGCTCAATGACAAACTGAAGGACCCACAGGGGCCCGAGTCACTGCCATACTGTCCAGTGTCGCACAACACGAAGTAAAGCTGAGAACGTTAATAGCCCGGAAAGGACACAGAGACTGTGTGAGGGGTCACGGAGAGAGAGAGGCCTGGCTGCAGGGAGCAAAGGGAACCCGGAGAGGGAGAATGTGCCCGTGTATTCAGAACTGTACTTGAACTTTGTAAGAACTGTAACTGAGCTGTAAAGTGACTTGAAGAACTGAGAGTTAACACGGAAAACCCTGGAACTGCTTCCCTTGTGTTTCTGCATGAAAGTGATTCTCTCCATACAGGATACAGCCTGTCAGCACCAGCAAAGAGGAGAGATCCCTGCAGCGTCTGCAAAGTAAGTGTGCTACACACTCCACAATAGACTTAACCCTTACTGCCCCGGGGAACACAGTTCTACCCACTGGAACTATTACACCTAAGCTGCTATCCCATCATCCCCGGAGGTTCTGCAGCAGCGGCGGCCCCATCATTGGCCGCATATAGTGGGTGGCGTCACGACTGACAACCCCTGTAAATATTCCCCTTTTATTGCCGAGCCCGGGACACGGACCGGACCAGGACCACCCGTGACTTCCCCAGCAGCAGACCGGTCCGGTACCGAGTACCCCCGTCCCAGTGGGCCCGACATAATGAATTGGAAAATGGCCACACCAAGTCATCGGAAAATGCCAGGAATTGGTGCTTCTAATGAATGCGCCAATTTCTGGGGTGACTCTTGGCTACTATTCTTTAGTTTGGAGCCTCACCACGCTAAGAATACCTGCCCCCAGCTGGTATCAATGTTTTGTTTCTTTTCACAGCCCCCAGCCCCGAACCTGAATAGTAACACAGACTTCTCAGGGAAGGCCGAATTTGGGTTCACCTACTTCTGACTTCAGGTCCCCAAGAGGTGACAACAGGACGCAGCATACTCAAGACTATGATATTAAAGTGAGCATTTTATAACTTTCACAAACAGCCCTTTAGACTTGAGTTTTCATAATAAATACATCAGCTTCCTCTGCTCTAAAAGATCTAATTTTCCACTGTGACCTAAATCCTGTGCTTTGTGGATTTGCTGTGGATTTTACCCTTGCAATGGGTTTGTGAGCCCTGTTCATTTACATACAGATACTGTACAGAACACTGGACTGAACCTGAAACGAAAATCTGCAAACAATATGTCACGAGAACACGTGGCTTAATAGTAGCAACAAAAAATGTTTGTAGAAAATGAGCTTTTTATAATAAAGACATTTTAAGCCACTTCAGCCTCTTTAGAACAATATAAAATTAAAGTATCTGAATTCCTGATCACACGTATTATCCACACAGCAGCAGCTCAACATGCTTAACGTGTTCACACAGCATGTGCTGCCACATAATCCAGGATTGACTGGTCATGCTGGTATTTAGTGAAATTGCCATTCAGTCATACATTTTTCTGACCTGAGTGTTTATTACTGTGAAAAAAAAGAGAAAGAAGTCCTGAGATCAGCTCACCGATATAGGAAAATGCCAGAATTTTGGTGCAAGGAAGCTCCAGTCCCGCTTCTCGGGAAATAAAGATGATAAAAAAATCCAGGAGCTGCAAAAAAAGGAGGACTAGGTTCAAAGGTAAACCATCACATTTAATTAATCATTTGAAATAAAGGAAAATTAAAAACATAGGAGATGTAAAGGAGACAACAGATCTATGAGCTCTGAGTCTTAAAAAGTGTATATTCTGTTAGCCAATTGTTATGCTTATACAATAGATACAGTACAGACCAAAAGTATGGACACACCTTCTCATTCAAAGAGTTTTCTTTATTTTCATGACTATGAAAATTGTAGATTCACACTGAAGGCATCAAAACTATGAATTAACACGTGGAATAATATACTTACCAAAAAAGTGTGAAACAACTGAAAATATGTCTTATATTCTAGGTTCTTCAAAGTAGCCACTTCTTGCTTTGATTACTGCTTTGCACACTTTTGGCATTCTCTTGATGAGCTTCAAGAGGTAGTCACCGGAAATGGTTTTCACTTCACAGGTGTGCCCTGTCAGGTTTAATAAGTGGGATTTCTTGCCTTATAAATGGGGTTGGGACCATCAGTTGTGTTGTGCAGAAGTCTGGTGGATACACAGCTGATAGTCTTACTGAATAGTCAATACAAAAACCCGGCACTCAAAAGGTATGATGAGAAAAATTGAAAACACATCAGACGGTGTAGAAAGAATGAACTGTGTTTTTATTATTTTCTTGCAGTCGAGCACGGTGTACAGTGTAACGTTTCGGCTTTTATAGCCTTCTTCAGACACTGATTTTACACTAGATTCAAGTACAAATAACAAAAAAATGTCATAAATCAAATAACAAAGAGGTATCTCTTCACATAAATGAATACAAGAGTCGAAAATAAAAAACACAGATACAGCAAATGAAACAAGAGTATCCAGAACGTTTCACAATGGTGCATAGAACACATGGTAAAGCAAGACTAAGCATACCTAGGTGCGTTTTTTGTGCTAAAAGGAAACTGCAACGAGGATAAATGAAAACAATGTCACAACTCTGTGTGTAGAAAAAAACATACAATTATTACCACATAATTGAATGTACATCCATGTAAACATCGTGCTGTCGCAGGTAAGCTATAGCATGCAGGGAGTGAAAAAACTACGTAACAAAAGACCATTTGAAATAAATTATGAGAAAAAATGCAGAAAAAAGGGGGGGGGGGGGTTGGACAAAGGAAAGTAAATCTCCCAAAAAGGGAAAAGTGGGGTCATATATGATTGGGCTTACCATAAGGCTTTAGGTAAGTACAATGTATGGGGTCATCTGTATCAGAATGTCAGGGGAACTCCACTTGGTTCTATAGTGATCACGTGGAACAACGATGAGCTCCTTACACTAATGTAGTCAATAGGATTCTGTGTATATAAAACAATAAGGGATAGATTCTGCCATCCAAGTAATTATAAAACAATCAAAGTCAAACACTGGAAGTTTTACCTGGAGCTTACGTCCGTGGGTCTATATACTGTTATGGTTCTAAGTACCCCATAAATGGTCTGAAAGTGAGTCCGGACAAATGAGCATATTATAGCACTACATTAAAGTGGCAAATATCTAAGGGCCCTTTCACATCAGCGTTTTTCGTAATTCGCGGCAGATGCGGTGAAAAAACCGCATCTGCCGCGTTTGCCGCATAACGGTTCCACTTGCGGCACGGTTGCGGTTTTTTCCATAGGAAGTATAGGGGGACTTGCGGCAGATGCGGCAAGTGCGGTATTGCACTTGCGGCAGGTGCGGCAGTGAAAAAAACCGCAGTAAGCCGCGGTTTTTTTCTCTGCCGCACCTGCCGCAAGTGCAATACCGCACTTGCCGCATCTGCCGCAAGTCCCCCTATACTTCCTATGTAAAAAACCGCAACCGTGCCGCAAGTGGAACCGTTATGCGGCAAACGCGGCAGATGCGGTTTTTTCACCGCATCTGCCGCGAATTACGAAAAACGCTGATGTGAAAGGGCCCTAAGACAAGGGAAATGATCATGCTGAATATGAAAGAATAGTAAAAGAAACAGACCTTATAGATCACATAGTCTCTCAGTAACTTCTAGAAATGTATCTCACTAACAAGACATATTTCTATAATAATAATGGAGTTTTTTGACATTCGATTGATTACACTGCGACCTGGTTGTCTTTAATATCTCATCAGTACATGTGTACATGTGTTGTTGTATAACATATATTTCTGCATGTTTTTTTTCATTATCTATGGAGGATATGTATACAAGGTACAGGATGGTCAGGTGGGCTCATATATAAAACAGATATCTATAACACAATAATGCCTTTCACTAGTCCACATCTGTTGCCATGTCCTAATTATGCAATATCTATACCTCACCATTGTGTATAATATGGTATATGACCATTTTCCTGCTCTTTGTATTATACCACCACATCTCCATGCACTCAGTGCATTGCTTTTTTTTCTTTTGTAGCTCCTATGCTTCTAAACGTGTGCACTAATTATCTCTTTCCTTTCCTGGCAGAGATTCTGATGGAGCCGAGAGGGAGGCGGGATCCACAGTCACCAGACACATCACCAGCAACGTCACGCCCCGCACATGTGCAGTACGGGCCACTTGCGTCTCAATTCAGATTGCTTCCTGCGTTCCAGTGGCAGGAAGCAGGAAGCGGTCTGTGTTCATTACGGCGATGCACAGCACCTGGGCACCCACTATATAGGTCCCCAGTTACAGACACACTATCCCCACCACCCCAGCACGCTGCACAGCCGCTCTGCCTAAGGTAATCAGCATGGTTTGGGCACTTAACCCTGACTCTGCCGTTTTTCATTGTTTATGCTTCATTTGCAGGCATTTTCACCCTTCATGTAGCACAGTCCTTGTGGGGCACTATTAGAAGCCAGGGCTTACCATATCTTCTTCTTATTTCAAGGTAGACACTATGCAATATGTGTACAATATGCATGAGATATATGTCATCAAGAGTTTTTTAGTGACGGTTTATGCTTTGTTCATCCCCAGGTAGTCTTGTTAGTGAGATACATTTCTAGAAGTTACTGAGAGACTATGTGATCTATAAGGTCTGTTTCTTTTACTATTCTTTCATATTCAGCATGATCATTTCCCTTGTCTTAGACTATTTGCCACTTTAATGTAGTGCTATAATATGCTCATTTGTCCGGACTCACTTTCAGACCATTTATGGGGTACTTAGAACCATAACAGTATATAGACCCACGGACGTAAGCTCCAGGTAAAACTTCCAGTGTTTGACTTTGATTGTTTTATAATTACTTGGATGGCAGAATCTATCCCTTATTGTTTTATATACACAGAATCCTATTGACTACATTAGTGTAAGGAGCTCATCGTTGTTCCACGTGATCACTATAGAACCAAGTGGAGTTCCCCTGACATTCTGATACAGATGACCCCATACATTGTACTTACCTAAAGCCTTATGGTAAGCCCAATCATATATGACCCCACTTTTCCCTTTTTGGGAGATTTACTTTCCTTTGTCCAACCCCCCCCCCCCTTTTTTCTGCATTTTTTCTCATAATTTATTTCAAATGGTCTTTTGTTACGTAGTTTTTTCACTCCCTGCATGCTATAGCTTACCTGCGACAGCACGATGTTTACATGGATGTACATTCAATTATGTGGTAATAATTGTATGTTTTTTTTCTACACACAGAGTTGTGACATTGTTTTCATTTATCCTCGTTGCAGTTTCCTTTTAGCACAAAAAACGCACCTAGGTATGCTTAGTCTTGCTTTACCATGTGTTCTATGCACCATTGTGAAACGTTCTGGATACTCTTGTTTCATTTGCTGTATCTGTGTTTTTTATTTTCGACTCTTGTATTCATTTATGTGAAGAGATACCTCTTTGTTATTTGATTTATGACATTTTTTTGTTATTTGTACTTGAATCTAGTGTAAAATCAGTGTCTGAAGAAGGCTATAAAAGCCGAAACGTTACACTGTACACCGTGCTCGACTGCAAGAAAATAATAAAAACACAGTTCATTCTTTCTACACCGTCTGATGTGTTTTCAATTTTTCTCATCATACCTTTTGAGTGCCGGGTTTTTGTATTGACTATTGGACTATTTTCTCCCTGGGCACCAAAAACACGGAGTAGCCGGACCTTTATTGCTATTAGTCTTACTGAATAGACTGTTAGAATTTGTATTATGGCAAGAAAAAAGCAGATACAGTATATACTCGAGTATAAGCCGAGACCCCTAATTTTACCCTCCAAAACTAGGGAAACTTATTGACTCGAGTATAAGCCTAGGGGGGAAAATGAAGCAGACTCTCATCACGGTATACAGCCCCTCTCATCATGATAAATGGCCCCCCATTACTTTTATATAATACCCCATCACTGGTATATAGGACCTCCATCACTGGTATACAGTTCCCCCCCATCAGAGGTTACAGCCCCCATCAGTGGTATATACAGGCCCCCCATCAGAGGTTACAGCCCCCATCAGTGATATATACAGGCCTCCCATCAGTGGTATATACAAGCCCCCCTCAGTGGTATACACAGGCCCCCCATCAGTGGTATATACAAGCCCCCCTCAGTGGTATACACAGGCCCCCCATCAGTGGTATATACAGGCCCCCCATCAGTGGTATATACAGGCCCCCCATCAGAGATTACAGCCCCCCTCAGTGGTATATACAGGTGCCCCCAGTGGTATACACAGGCCCCCATTAGTGGTATATACAGGCCCCCCCAGTGATATATAGAGGCCCCCCCAGTGATATATTACAGGCCCCCCCAGTGATATATTACAGGCCCCCATCAGTGATATATACAGGCTCCCCCCTTTTGTATATACAGGCCCCCCAGTGGTATATAGAGGCCCCCCCAGTGGTATATAGGCCCCCCCAGTGGTATACAGGCCCCCCCAGTGGTATACAGGCCCCCTAATGGTATACAGGCCCCCCTAGTGGTATACAGGCCCCCCTAATGGTATACAGGCCCCCCTAGTGGTATACAGGCCCCCCTAGTGGTATACAGGCCCCCCTAGTGGTATACAGGCCCCCCAGTGGTATACAAGCCCCCCAGTGGTATACAGGCCCCCCTAGTGGTATACAGGCCCCCAGTGGTATACAGGCCCCCCCAGTGGTATACAGGCCCCCGGTTGCTGCCGCACACCTGTAAAAGAATAGCTTTCATACTTACCCTCCTCGCTGTCATCACGCGTCCTCGTCTCCTTCCTGCTTCTACCCGGTGTCATGTGACCGCGCAGAAACAATGACGTCATTGTGGCTGCGCCGGCCGGCCGGTAGAAGCGGGAAGGAGACCGGAGGAGCGAGGTAACAGCGAGGAGGGTAAGTATGAAAGCTATTCTTTTACAGGTGTGCGGCAGCAACCGAGGGCCTGTATACCACTGGCGGGGGAAACGGGGGGCCTGTATATACCACTAGTGAGGAGCGGAGCGGGAGGCCTGTATATACCACTGGGTGGGAGCGGGGGCCTGTATATACCACTGGTGGGGGAGCGGGGGGCCTGTATATACCACTGGGGGGAGCGGGGGGCCTGTATATACCACTGGGGGAGCGCAATGTAATATGCGCCGCTCCCCCTGCATATTGCATTGCACTAATGAGCGGCCCCACGTGACCGGCCGCTCATATTACAGCCTCCTCCTGCCTCCTCCAGCCCCCGGACACCGCCCCCCACACTCAGCCGTATACTGACTTGAGTATAAGCCGAGGGGGGCACTTTTCAGCACAATTTTTGTGCTGAAAAACTTGGCTTATACTCGAGTATATACGGTAAGTAAAGAAGAACGAGTGGCCATCATTACTTTAAGAAATGAAGGTCAGTCAGTCCAAAAAATTGGGAAAACTTTGAATGTGTCCCCAGGCGCAGTTGCAAAAACCATCAAGCGCTACAAAGAAATTGGCTCACATGAGGACCGCCCCAGGAAAGGAAAACCAAGAGTCACTTCTGCTGCGGAGGATAAGTTCATCCGAGTCACCAGCCTCAGAAATCGCAGGTTAACAGCAGCTCAGATTAGGTACAAGGTCAATGCCACACAAGGTTCAAGCAGCAGACACATCTCTTCAACGACTGTTAGGAGGAGACTTTGTGCAGCAGGCCTTCATGGTAAAATAGCTGCTAGGAAACCACTGCTAAGGACAGGCAACAGGCAGAAGAGACTTGTTTGGGCTAAAGAACATAAGGAATGGACATTAGACCAGATTAAATCTGTGCTTTGGTCTGATGAGTCTAAATTTGAGATCTTTGGTTCCAATCACCATGTCTTTGTGCGACACAGAAAAGGTAAACGGATGGACTCTACATGCCTGGTTCCCACCGTGAAGCATAGAGAAGGAGGTGTGATGGTGATGGGGTGCTACGCCTGATGTCCTGGCCTCCACCGTCACCAGACCTGAACCCAATCGAGATGGTTTGGGGTGAGTTGGACCGCAAAGTGAAGGCACAAGGGCCAACAAGTGCTAAGCATCTCTGGGAACTCCTTCAAGACTGTTGGAAGACCATTTCCGGTGACTACCTCTTGAAGCTCATCAAGATAATGCCAAAAAGTGTGCAAAGCAGTAATCAAAGCAAAAGGTGGCTACTTTGACGAATCTAGAATATAAGACATATTTTCAGTTGTTTCACACTTTTCTGTTAAGTATATAATTCCACATGTGTTAATTCATAGCTTTGATGCTTTCAGTGTGAATCTACAATTTTCATAGTCATGAAAATAAAGAAAACTCTTTGAATAAGAGGGTGTGTCCAAACTTTTGGTCTGTACTGTACATTACAAGGTTATTCGGTGAATCACATACTGTACACTGAAAATGCTATATATACATGATGTAGGATACACTGAGACTACTGTATATAAATGATGAAGGATACACCGAAATCTCTTTGTATATATCACATAGGAAACACTGCAATTACCGTGTATACATCAGATAAGAGACAATGGCACAATTATTTATACACTACATGGAGCCCCGATTCTATCGCATGGGGAGGGTGGTGATGGGGACAGGCTCTGTGGTGCTGTGGGCGGCAGCCGTCTCTCCCCCTGTCCATGCTCTCTCTCTCCCCCTGTGCACTGGGGGGTGGCTCTTTGAGTTTGGGTGGAGGGGGCTTTTTTTTTTTTTTACAAAATTCTCTTTCATGAATACAACGTCACCACATGTATGTAACTTTTTATTATGTTTTAGTGATTCATTTTTTTTTAGCACTTTTTAAAAACAAAATTTCAGTTTGGGTCCCCATTTTATGAGACCTGCAGCTTTGGGCACCATTGTTCTCAGTCTCTGTTAGTCAGTACTCAGCTGAAGGGTGTCTCGGCTTTGAGATGCTTCCCTTCTCCTCCACCCTCCAGGGAATCTCTCCGTCTACTCCTCTCCCATGGAAAGCTCTCGATCATCTTGCCAAAGTTAGTGTTCCCATGTCCTTTCTGGAGTCTAGTTCCTCCACTCCTTTGTCCGGGTTCTCTCTACTATCCCACCCACACTTTGCTACTCCCGCCGCCCCTCGCCTGACCTGAAGTGACTTGGGCTCAGGGTCGGAGCATGTGTGTGTGGGTGTTTCTGTGAGCTGACCATCTACCCTTTCCCGCTGCATTTCACCATGTGGCCGCCCGGTCGCAGGGGCGCCACACTCTCCCAGAGCAAAGCCTGGCACATCCTCAGGCCAGCACCCAATACCAGTGACACAACTCAATTTTATGCATCAAACCAAACAGTAACAATACAAGATTATTTTTCTTCCCTTCCGGGATGTACGTAGCTTAAACGTTGCTTAACAAAAACCTCCTAACGGCTATATGTAAAATTAGTAAAAGTTATAAAAGTGCAAAATTTTAAAGAGTCACAGTTCCAAGAGTCCAGTGCACTCCACGATCGATGGTCTTCAGCAACCAACCACAAGAGAAAAACTTTTTTTTTTAATCACCCTGGGCACAGCAACAGGGGCTCACACTGACCGATTCTTCGGCTGCACCAGTGGGTTTTTACGTGGTGCGGTCTTAAGTGCTCACAGTTCAAGTGCAACATGTTCATGCAGTACTCAAATTCACTTACATTAAAAATTACTTTATAAAATCAGTAATAAAACCAATAGGGTGTACACGGGAGTACACAATCTGTTTACAAGAAAAGTTCTGATCATGCACAGTTCATTGATCAATGTTCATGAGCAACAAGGGGAATAGAACACATTCATACAGGGAAGAGATGGGGTCAAAACAAGTCCCCTTTTCCTTATAATTGCAGATCACATAAAACAAGATCGGGTACTTTTTTCCCTATCTCAGGAACGATTCTTAATCAAGATAATTAATTCCATTATCCTTTATTAAATCTCAATAAAAACATTAAAAACACTTAGAGTAATCCCTCCGGGGAAACACAACAGAAGCTGACCAAATACATACATATTTCATAGTATTACATCGATTGACCTTCATATATTAAATGCACAATACTTGTAAGCATTAACATATATGTAAGTGTACAAATTAACATTAACAGGGGTTTATCTGTATATACACAGGTGATACAAGCTTCACCAATTACCCGTATATACTCGTGTATAAGCCGACCCGTGTATAAGCCGACCCCCCTACTTTTGCCCCAAAAATCTGGAAAAACCTATTGACTCGTGTATAAGCCGAGGGTGGACCTCAGCACAGGTATACAGCCCCCAGCAGTGTGGTATACAGGCCCCCCCCAGTGGTATACAGGCCTCCCCAGTGGTAGTATACAGCAGCCCCAGTGGTAGTATGTAGCATCCCCAGCAGCCCCAGTGGTAGTATACAGCAGCCCCAGTGGTAGTATATAGGAGCCCCAGCAGCCCCAGTGGTAGTATACAGCAGCAGCCCCAGTGGTATATACAGCCCCAGTGGTGTATACAGCCCCAGTGGTAGTATATTGCAGCCCCAGTGGTGTATACAGCCCCAGTGGTAGTATATTGCAGCCCCAGTGGTGTATACAGCCCCAGTGGTAGTATATTGCAGCCCCAGTGGTGTATACAGCCCCAGTGGTAGTATATTGCAGCCCCAGTGGTGTATACAGCCCCAGTGGTAGTATATTGCAGCCCCAGTGGTGTATACAGCCCCAGTGGTAGTATATTGCAGCCCCAGCGGTAGTATACAGCAGCCCCCGTAATGCAGGGCCCCCCCAGCCTGACTCCGGTCACCTGTAAAGGAAACTATACTTATCACAGTGCCGCTGTCCGCGCCCGCTCGCACCCGCTCGCAGCTGCCGTACGCGATCCTCCATCTTCATGTGTCTTCTTCCTGTTTCCTGTGCTCGTCGCAGGGAATGACGTCATTGCCTGCGACGAGCACAGAAACAGGAAGAAGACGCATGAAGATGGAGGATCGCGTACGGCAGCTGCGAGCGAGTGCGAGCGGGCGCGGACAGCGGCACTGTGATAAGTATAGTTTCCTTTACAGGTGACCGGAGTCAGGCTGGGGGGGCCCTGCATTACGGGGGCTGCTGTATACCGATGTATACATCGGTATGTACCGATGTATACATCGATATACAGCACTGACTCGCGTATAAGCCGAGGGGGGTACTTTTCAGCCCAATTTTTGGGCTGAAAAACTCGGCTTATACGCGAGTATATACGGTAGCCCTTTTTACCCAAATTATTCTGGGAGTCTAATTATATTCAACCCAGAAAGGACTAAACAAATCTTTTATTAGTATTATGTCCCACTGAGGCTGGCTTCACACTGCGGCGGCGTCTGGTCCGGGGCTGTCAGGGGTGACAGCCTGGACCGGAGTTTTGCTGCATAGAATACTATCGGGCTGCACGGAGCTGGATCGCGCCGGGTGGCAATTATCTGCCATCCGGCTGCTAGCTCGCCGGATGAATCCTGCAGAAGTGGGGATTTGTCTGCCGACTCCAAAAACGGTGCATGCAACGATTTTGGAGTCGGCAGACAATTCCCCACTACTCCAGGATACATCCGGCGAGATAGCAGCCGGATGGCAGATAATTGCCACCCGGCGCGATCCAGCTCCGTGCAGCCCGATAGTATTCTATGCAGCAAAACTCCGGTCCAGGCTGTCACCCCTGACAGCCCCGGACCGGACGCCGCCGCAATGTGAAGCCAGCCTTACCCGTCATCAATCCTCAAGAAGACTATGTTATGGCTCTCAATAATTACTTATACTTGGCATCTAGTATTACTTTATACAGATCCTTCATCTAGATCTATAAAGTACCTGTTCTTTATAGGGTTAATAGTTCTTACCACCCACTCTCCAATTACTATAGCTGAGAACCCTAATAGCACCTCCTTAATCCTTTTCTGAGGTTAATAACATGGAACATGCGGACTAATAATTCCCCCTGCGGCCAAGGTTCATACCTGAATGTTTTTCTCGGTCAGTGCCTGTGGTTCCTCCTCCCCTACAGCTGTTTCGTTACCTGCTTCTTCCGGGGGCCGGGTTGTTGCACCCGCAGGGACCCGGGTACTCGGAGCCGGACCATACTGTCTCTGAGGTGCCACGGTGATCTTGCCAGGCTCTGTGGCCCCAGGTGCAACAATAAAAAGAGGGGAAAGTTAATAAAGTTTTTATGGGGTGTTATATGTGACGCCACCCGTGGGTCGTGGCCAATGTGACCACCACTGCCGTGGGGTCTGCCAGGGACGGTGGTAGTGGCGGCAGCTGGGATGTTAAGCTCTCCACGGCTAGGGCTGGGTCCCTGGGCAAAGGGAGAGGTCCTACGTGCCCAGGATGCTGCACTTCTCTTCCTCGCGCAGCTCCTCCAACCGACTGCAGTTACTGTCTCAATAAGTCACACACACAGTTCTTGCGTTGGACCGGTATTTTACTTTCCTCGTTACTCAACACACAGTTCACAGTGGTTAAAAGCACAGTTCTTTGTACACAAGCTGTGGATCGGGTCCACGCAACAGTCACTGGCTCCCCTCAGTGTACCTCTTGGGCCCTTCTGTTCTCTCTGCTCTCACGCATACGGGTTCAGTCCGGCCGTCACGGGCTCTACAGTGAGTCATCCCACACTCTGGGTCACTAGTCCGATGGCTTTGTCCTACTCCGTACGGTTGTTAAGTCTTGGGGACTTAAAGTTCCCGCACCCCGCCGGGTGTCTCGTGGTTAGTCAGTACTCAGCTGAAGGGTGTCTCGGCTTGGGGATGCTTCCCTTCTCCTCCACCCTCCAGGGAATCTCTTCGTCTACTCCTCTCTCATGGAAAGTTCTCGATCGACTTGCCCAACTTAGTGTTCTTATGTCCTTTCTGGAGTCTAGTTCCTCCACCCGTTTGTTTGGGTTCTTTCTACTTCCCACCCACACTTTTCTACTCCCGCCACCCCTCGCCCTACCTGAAGTGACTTGGGCTCAGGTTGGAGCGTGTGTGTAGGTGTTTTTGTGAGCTGACCATCTTACCTGTCCCACTGAAGTTCACCCTGTGGCCACCTGGTCGCAGGGGCGCCACACTGCCACTCTCTACAACACCACAATAACTACAGCCATCGATCTGATCGCACCCCTCACATACAACAAGATCCGTACTCACATGCTCACCGGCCTCACTAAAGAATTGCGTCGGGCGTCCAGGCCGGCTGAGTGGAGATGGAAGAAATCCCATTCCGCAGTGCACTTCCCCATGTACAAACAGTTCCTCACTAACTTCCAGGCTGCACTCACTGCCGAAAAACAAGCCTACTTCTCATCTCTAATAACCGCCCTGTCCCAAAACCCCAAACAACTATTCAAAACTTTCAATTCTCTACTCCGTCCCCCAGCACCTTCTTCCTCTCCTCTCTTCTGTGCCAATGAATTTGCCTCTTTTTTCAAACAGAAGATCGATAACATCAGAAAAAGCTTTGATCCACTGTCCCCTCGACCTTTCTCCATTGCCACCCAGCCCTCTTCGTAGAAAGGAAGCTTTTCCACCATGAATGAAGATCAACTTTCCTCTCTTCTGTCAAGATCATACCTCACCACCTGCACCCTCAACCCACTCCCTTCCCACCTCATCACGAACCTCCTCACAGTCCTCATCTCAACCCTAATCCATCTCTTCAATTTATCACTCACTACTGGCGTCTTCCCCTCATCCTTCAAACATACCTTGATCACACCCATCCTCAAAAAGCCCACCCTCGACCTATCATCTGTTTCTAACTATCGCCCCATATGTCTTCTCCCCTTTGCCTCAAAACTACTAGAACAACATATCCATCTTGAACTGTCCTCCCACCTCTCCTCCTGCTCCCTCTTTGACCACCTACAATCCGGCTTCCGATCTCACCACTCCTTGAAACAGCTCTAACCAAAGTCACCAACGACCTACTGACCGCCAAGAGCAAGTGACACTACTCCGTTCTCATCCTCTTTGACCTATTTTCCGCCTTCAACACAGTAGACCATTCCCTCCTGCTACAGATTCCGGAATCTCTTGGTATCAGTGACCTGGCCCTCTCCTGGATCTCCTCATATCTAACGGACCGGTCGTTCAGCGTCACCCACTCTCACACCTCCTCTTTGCCCTACCCCCTATCTGTTGGTGTTCCCCAAGGCTCAGTTCTTGGACCCCCTACTTTTTTCCATCTACACCCTTGGCCTGGGACAACTCATTGAGTCCCACGGCCTTCAGTATCATCTCTACGCCGATGACACCCAGATCTATCTGTCTGGACCTGACATCACCTCCTTACTATCCAAAATTCCACAATGTATGTCCGCCATCTCATCCTTCTTCTCTGCTCACTTTCTAAAACTAAACATGGACAAAACTGAGTTCATCATCTTCCCCGCAAGTCACTCTCCCCCTCCACCAGACCTATCCATCAATGTTAATGGCTGCTCACTCTCCCCAGTCCCCCACGGTAGGTGCATCAGGGTAATCCTTGACTCCTACCACTTCTTCAAGCCTCACATCCAACTCCTCGCCACCTCCTGACAACAAAAACACTTGTTCATGCCCTCATTATCTCCTGCCTCGACTACTGTAACCTATTGCTAACTGGCCTCCCCGCTAGCTCCCTTGCATCACTCCAATCCATTCTAAACTCTGCTGACCAACTAATCCCCCTGTCTCCCCACTGTTTCCCAGTCTTTCCCCTCTGCCAAGCTCTTCAATGGCTCCCCATTTCTCAGAGGCCCCGGTTCAAAACCCTAACGATGGCATACAAAGCCATCCCCAATCTGTCCCCTCCATACATCTCTGGCATGGTCTCCTGATACCTACCCCTCACGCAACCTGCAATCCTTTCAAGATTTCCTTCTCTACTCCCCTCTTACCTCTTCTTCTCACAACCGCAATCAAGACTTCTCCCGTGCATCTGCTATACTCTGGAACTCTCTCCCCAACATATCAGACACTCACCCACCCTGGATACCTTCAGATGAAACCTGAAGACTCACCTCTTCCGACAAGCCTACAGCGTACTGTGAGCCTCGGTCCAAAGCATGATTAGCTCTACCCTCTTCTACTGTATCCTCACCCATCCCTTATAGATTGTGAGCCCTAACGGTAAGGGTCCTCTCCCCTCCTGTACCTGTGTGACTTGATTGTCGATACATACTGTACTTGTCTTTGTTCGCCCTTTCCACTTGTAAAGTGCCATGGAATCTAATGGCGCTATAAAATAAATAATAATAATAATAATAAAATAAACTGACACTGCTTCATATATACTCACCCAAGCCCTAGAGATTGCTTAGCAGAGAAGGGTTATGGTTAAGTGCATCTGACAAATTTATCAGAATGTTTGCCATCAGTGCATTGTAAATTACAAGAGAAATATACTCTGGTCTCTGACTGTGGTAAATTCTCCTTTGTGGCATAGCTGAAAGATGCACCAAAATAGCCATCACTCCCAGGGGCGTAACTACAATAGGTGCAGGGGTTGCGATCGCACCCGGGCCCTGCAGCCTAGGGGGGCCCCAAAAGTCCCTTTGGCCCATAGAAAAAGACTAATACTATTAAAGATTTGCAATAATTGGGGGCCCCCTTGCAGCTTTTGCATCGGGGCCCCTGGGCCTGAAGTTACGCCACTGATCACTCCTCTTTATCTTGAATGTGAAACTTCTTTTATTTTGCAATCTAAACAAAAAATGTGACATTTTAGTTTATATTACAGCTTTATTCAACAGATTGCCTTTGTGAATTCACATGAAAGGAATGTGGTGAAGTGCTACAAAGTATGCATAGTACACTGATTTGGAAACTGCTGCTGCTGCTGCCAAAGTCATGGAAAGGCATAAAAAAGTTAAAAAAAAATACATGGGTGACTATGTGGACAGAAACTAAAAGTAAAATGTCACTCGCAATCTACAGTCTTAGGGTAGGGTCACATTGGAAATCTAAATTGCATTCACCGCATCCGGATCCGGATGCGGTGAATGCAATGCCGGTCCCACACATTTTTTCTCAAAAATGTGTGCATAATACCGCACTGCGGTCACCGGATGGCTCAGGATGTGTAATCCTGAGCCATCCGGTAACCGCATAGCTTGCAGTTCCCGATCGGCAAAGTTAATAAAGATTTAATTTGAGTACCGAAATGACTGTTAGAGGTCTGTAGGGGGGCTTAGACCCCCCTACAGACCGGGCGGCCACTTCTATAGTGTGTTCTTCTACAATTTTACCTATGGCACGGGCTGATCTGAGCTCCGTGCATGTGATCCAAATATCCCCCCTCCCCCTATCACTATACAGGGGTGCATACACCCCTCTAGTACAGTACTGCTTTATTTAAGTTATAAACAGCAAGAATTGTCCCAATCGGAAGATAAGTATATATTTACATGTTCCGTAGGCAGAGTCCACTGATTTCCATGGGCGGGGCTGTGTGCAGTAGCCTCCGCCCACTCCTTCTTGATGCCCGCCCCCTCTGGCCGTAATCCAGTGTTGTGGGGGTGGCCGAGTCGTTAAAGGGGCGTGGCTAACCGCGGCTCATGGTTAGAAGAGAGGTGAGATCTAGCCCCTTCTCCTTGCCTCCGATCTCCTTGCCCAAAAGTCTCCCCACAAGTGCAAGAAAGGAATCTAGTTCCCAACATTTAACCCCTGTGGTACACCCTTCCAGGAGAAACCACAGAGAGACTCAAGACACTGCTTTCCCCTCACGGTGAAGTGAAGTCCTGGACTATCCCCTGCACTCAATATCCTGCTCATGTTAGATATTGGAAGACCCACATCCTTCTAACTCTCCTCTGTTCTTCTTTTTTTTTTTTTTTTTTTTTTTTTTTAAGACAGAAGATATCTTCTAAAAATTGTCCGTGTTAACCCACTTGTCACTACTGGATATACTTAATCCAAGGAATTTCCTCATACTGGACACATTGATCACCTTTACTACCCACGCTGATCAAACCTTTTCCTGTCCAGAGTTCTATGGTACATACATAGTGTTTAGCATTTATTCTATTCAGCAAATCTATACACTGTGTACCAGTTATACCTGTACTTATAATATTAAGTTTATTGTGCCTTAAAGATATTACTGATTACTGTTTGATAGACGATATTATTCTACCTACATCTCAAAATGCCTAACACAAAGGTAAAAAATGCAAAGGATAAACCAAACATCTCTTCTCCTGATATAGGTAAAACCTCTGAAAAAAAAACATATACGAGAGACCGGTCAAGATCCCCAAATACATTTGAAAAACCAGACCATTGGTCAGATAGCTATGAAAACCTTATGGACGAATCCTCACTCTTTGATAACTCTCAGAGTAGTAGGAAACGGAAGGAGTTGGAGACTGATTCTCACTCTAAGTCCAACCCCTCTGACCTTAGTTCAACCCCAAACCAAACTGGTCTTAAAACCCCAACCGCTAGTCCATTGAGACAACGCGTACGGGCAGATTCTAATCCAGAATTAAGACTAGATCTTGATAGGGACAAACCTCCCAACAAAGATTTCTTTTTAGAGATCTTTAGCGACTTCAGATCAGTCCTAGACAAACGATTTGATGATCTAGAGGGAGCAATATCAGCCATGGCGATTAAAACTGAAAAAAACGAACTTGACATTAAATCTCTCAATACCTCGGTTAAACAAATCTCCAAGGAACAGAAAGCTTCTGATGAAAAAATTTTAGCAATGAAGATGAAACTGACCGATATTGAAGATAGAGACAGGAGACTGAACTTAAAATTCAGAGGAATATCAGAGAACATCAAAACAGAGCAGATACAAACACATATCAAAAAAATCATCAGATCAGCCTTACCAGATGTGTCCGATCTAGACATGACAATAGTGAGAGCTCACAGATTGATTAAACCCACTCACATAAAAGCTGACGTACCAAGAGATATAATAGTCAGGTTCCATTTCTACCACACCAAGGAACGATTCCTAAACTTCCTAAAATCTCATAAAATCCTCCCCAAACCGTTTGAAAGAATCAAGATCCTCATAGACCTCTCAAAAGAGACCCTGACTCAAAGAAAAAACCTCACCGAAGTAACTGAGGTACTACGCAAAAATGAAATCCCATACAGATGGGGTTTCAACCCAGCTAAGGTCCTATTCACTTACAAAAGTAAATCTTTCTCAATAGACAATGCCAAAGAGGGTATGAACACATTACGTCAACTCAATATTACTATTACTTAATCCATGTTTCATACAATTTTATTGCTGTGGCTTTATTGACCGTAACTGTAGCCCACAAAGGAGGTTTATAGTTCTATTTAGACCCTCCGATTTGGGACTCCTAGTGTTATTGCTATAGATATTCTAAGGATAGGTTTTTATCCGATATCGTTATAAGTTTATTTTTATTTAAATTACCGCACAAGTCTAGATATAACCGCTGTATTGTTTTATGACTTGAGGTAACTGTTTATTAATTGTTTCACAAGACCTTTTGAAATACTAATATGTCTGTTTCAAAACCCGATTCTACCATCCAACAATATATAATGATAAAACAACATATCAGACTCCTTACTTCCCTGAGACTTCTCCAAACTCAAAACTGGACCCAACATGTCACTTAAACTAATGTCATACAATGTCAATGGCCTTAACTCACCTAAACGCAGATACCTGTTATGGAAACAAATCAAAGAATCAAATTCTGAAATAGTATGTCTGCAAGAAACAAGATTCTCCTCTACTAAACCACCTAGATTCGACAACAAAAATTTTCAACATTACTTTTATTCTTCAAACCAAAAAAAAAAGGCTGGTGTCGCCATTTTGGTAAAAAATTCTGTCTCTTTTGAAGAAATCCTGACCCTTGCTGACCCCAATGGCAGATATCTAATTTTAATTTGTAAAATCAATAATGCTATCTACACAATTGTTAATTTATACCTTCCAAATAAAAGTAATATTACCTTCCTAAACAGAACCATAAAACTTGTAAACAAACACAAAAGAGGTGAGCTTATTATAGTTGGAGACTTCAATATTGTTCCAGACCCTATATTAGACTCCTCCACCAAATCTCGCTTCTTTACCCAACCTCTTAATCCATGGTTAAAACGTGCAGAACTGTTTGACGTGTTCAGATGTCTCCACGCTAACTCTATCGAATTTACCCACTTCTCAGGTAGATACAATTCATTCGCAAGAATTGACTTAGTTCTCTCGAATCTCTTCTCCCTTCATAAATTTACAAAGATCTCAATTGGCCAAAGGACATGGTCCGACCATTCTCCTCTCCTTTTTGAATTCTCTCACTCACCAACAAACTACTCCGAAAAAATCTGGAGAAATAATAGTTTCTTATATTCTCACCCCCACTACAAATTGGAAATCGAAAACACCATTAAAAATTACTTTTTAGAGAACGACACTAAAGAAATCTCCATTACTACCCTATGGTCGGCATTTAAAGCGGTTCTGAGAGGGAAATTAATACAACTTAACTCACACTTAAATAAACAAAAACGAGAAAGAACCAAAATATTACTAGATAAAATCCAAACAACAGAAAATTCCCAAATTAATAACCCCAGCAATGATACATTGGAAACATTATTCAACCTTAGATCCGAACTCAGAACAGCCTTAACCTCTGACTACGACAAAATGATTCAAAGATCCAAAACCAAATATTACCAATCCGACAATAAACCTACAAAATTTTTCGCATCTAGAATTAAAAATCTAAGGATAAAAAACAGAATTAGTGTAATCAAAGACTCAACTGGACAGAAGAAACACCACCCTAAAGAGATAACAAATATTTTTGCTAAATATTATGAATCCCTATATAATCTCAAATCAAACCCAAATACTCATATGGCATCCTCTCAAACTATCCTGAAATTTTTGGACTCCCTAAACTTACCAAAACTTTCAAACTCAAAAATCGATGATCTAAACTCACCCTACTCCTCCCTTGAAATATCCACATTACTCCTGAAATTAAAAAATGATAAATCCCCTGGCCCTGATGGCCTACAAAATGAATTATATAAGTCTTATTCTAACCTAATATCTCCCTATCTAGTCCGATTGGCAAACCATACAGCATCACAAGGCCAACTACCCTCAGAAATGCTGGAAGCAACAATAGTTGTAATTCCAAAAAACAAGGGAGACAACACAGACACCAAAAATTATAGACCCATCTCACTACTCAATAGTGATATAAAAATTATAGCTAAACTGATAGCCAATAGACTACAAAAACATATCAACGACCTTATCAAAACTGATCAGGTAGGATTCATTCCAAATAGAAACTCATCCGATGCCACTAGAAGAATTATTAACTTAATGTCCTATACAGAACTCTCAAAAACCCCGACTGTCTTCTTGGCTTTGGACGCCGAGAAGGCATTCGATAGGGTTAACTGGAAATTCCTCTTCCTCACTCTCAATAAATTCGGCATTACAGGTAACATCTTTAACTCAATCTCCGCTATGTATCATAACCCATCAGCAAAGATTTATGCCAATAATACCCTATCCCAAAAAATTACAATGTCCAATGGTACTAGACAGGGTTGCCCTCTATCCCCCCTTCTCTTCGCCCTCTCTATAGAACCCCTAGCAGAATCAATCAGACAAAACAAAGACATTAGAGGCATTAAGCTAAAATCCCAAGAACACAAAATCACACTCTTTGCTGATGACATTTTATTATCCGTCACCACCCCCTTAAAATCACTCCACCATATCATCTTTACTATTGAAGAATTCTCTAGAATATCCCATTATAAAATAAACACCAATAAATCCCAAGCTCTTAATTTCAATATAGACAAAACTTTCCTAAGATACCTAGAAAATTTATTCCCATTTTCATGGGAAAAAGATAAAATTTCCTACCTAGGTATCTGCCTAACAAAACGGTTCAAAGAATTGATTAAAGTTAACTTCACCAACTTACTCAACACCCTTCAAGAAGATACACATGCCTTATCTAAACTACACCTATCCTGGACAGGTAAAATAGTGGCATTCAAAATGAAAATCTTCCCTAAATTCATTTATATGATCCGAGCCATCCCTCTACAGATCCCTAAATCTTGGTTTAACAAATTCCAAAAACAACTTAGAAAATTCATTTGGAGTAGTGGAAGATCAAGGATATCTAGTTTCACTTCCGAAAGACATAAAAAAAGAGGAGGCCTTGGAATACCAAACCTCTACTACTATTATCTAGCCTCAATCATAAAACTATCCCAGAGCTGGCTCAAAGATAACAGAGATTCCTCTATCTGGACATCCATTGAAAAAGACTTATCCAACACCACCTCTCTCCCGGCTCTGATTCTAGCACACCTCCATAAACCGACCAAAAACTCTACATTCCCACCAACTATTCGAGCCACACTCTCAGCATGGGAATACTTATACAAAAAAATCAATCCCACACCTACACGCTCATCCCCTAAAAACATCCCTATTGAAACCCTAAAACTTATTATTCCAGGTCTAGACTTATCCTCATGGATGGAAAGAGAAATTATATATGTTAACACCCTATTCCCCGATGGTAGTTTAATACCCTTTAGGTCACTGGAAGAACAATTTAATCTAACATGGAGAGACAGAACTGCCTGGAGATTAATAAACTCCTCCTCGGTTTCCTTGACCTCCCACTTTTCATTCCCAAAACCCTTAACCGAACTAGTCGACAATCCAAACAAATCTTTAATATGGTCAACTAACAATATTTATAGACTTTTAAACGAAGATCTCGTACTTCAGAAACTATCTTACATCACAGCATGGGAGAATGAATTAAACTCATCTATTGACCTAAATAAACTAGCTTCAACAATAGAATTCTCCTACTCTAACACCCTCTGTGCCTCTATACAAGAATCATACTTTAAGCTACTAGCTAGATGGTACTGGACTCCGTCAAAATTAAATCGTATTGACCATAAAATATCTCCAAATTGCTGGAGAGAGTGCATGCAAACAGGGACACTCTCACACATCTTTTGGAAATGCCCAAAAATTATGAGATTTTGGGTTGAAGTTCAAGACCTTATATTTAAAACTACCAGTATGAAATTATCACTTAGTCCCCAAATGGCTCTTCTCTCACTAGGTGTTACAGACCTTCCCCACAATATCAGATTTATCACATCCCAGATTCTTTTAACAGCTAAAGTCCTCCTAGCCGCTAGATGGAAAACGACAACCATACCTACAACCTTGGAACTAATTGATAGGATATCCTCCCATTGCACATTCGAATTTAGTTACGCTATTAGAAACAATTCCTACAACAAATATTTCCGCAATTGGGAACCATGGATACTATCCCAGTCCCTTAAACATCTCAACAGGACCATTGACGACACCACTACCTCAACATAATTTCCACATTATAAGATCCTTCAACTGTCTCTAGGGAAAAAGAAGGAAGGAAGGAAAGAAAGGAAATATAACCCGACTACCTCCCTACTAAAAGATTAATCGGGTATAATAATCCATTCTAATGTACTCTTAAGTTATGTTCGTTATTTGTCGCGTTTGAGACATAAATTACTTACTTGTTAATACTAAGATTGTATAAACATACAACTCACATTGTAACCCTATGAATATCCCAATGTTTCTGTTTGTCTACGTAATGTACGTAATGTATATTCCCTGTATAATTACCCAATAAAAATATTTGAAATAAAAAAAATAATTAAAAAAATAATAAATTTTTCAGTTTGTCTTATATAATATTCTAATTTTCTGAGATAATGAATTTTGGGTTTTCATTGGCTGTAAGTCATAATCATTAACATTTACAGATATAAACAGTTGAAATAGATTACTCTGTTTATGATGACTCTATACTGTATAATATATGCATTTCCCTTTATGTATTTAATTGCTTAAATAAATGATCTTTTTGATTATATTATTTATTGAGAAGCACTTGTACCTTGACAAATCCTGATTTGAAAAAGGTTCTTTCTTCAGAAGTATGCTCTACATCAGGGATAGGGAACATTTTTTTTCCAAGGGTCATTTGGAAATTTCTACCATCTTTCGGGGCCATAGAAAATCATCAACTTGAAAACTACCCTGCTATATTTGGTTAACCATACAACTCACCCCTACTGTAGTGGCTGGAGCCAGGGGCGTAACTAGAACTGGCAGGGCCCCATAGCAAACTTTTGAACGGGGCCCCCTCCAAGACACGCCCCCCCAATGACACACCCCCTCCAAGACATGCCCCCCTCCAAGACACGCCCCTTCAAGACACATCCCCTTACAGGCCCCAGCAGTATATACAGCAGCCCCAGTGGTATACCGCAGCCTCTCCAGTGGTATATACAGGCCCAGCAGTATTACAGCAGCCCCAGTGGTATACAGCAGCCTCCTCAGTGGTATATACAGGCCCCAGCAGTATTACAGCAGCCTCCGCAGTGGTGGTATATACAGGCCCCAGTGGTGGTATACAGGGCCCCTGGTGGTGGTATACAGGGCCCCTGGTGGTGGTATATACAGGCCCCTGGTGGTGGTATATACAGGCCCCTGGTGGTGGTATATACAGGCCCCTGGTGGTGGTATACAGGCCCCTGGTGGTGGTATATACAGGCCCCTGGTGGTGGTATATACAGAGCCCCTGGTGGTGGTATATACAGGCCCCTGGTGGTGGTATATACAGGCCCCTGGTGGTAGTATACAGAGCCCCTGGTGGTGGTATATACAGGCCCCTGGTGGTAGTATACAGAGCCCCTGGTGGTGGTATACAGGCCCCTGGTGGTAGTATACAGAGCCCCTGGTGGTGGTATATACAGGCCCCTGGTGGTAGTATACAGAGCCCCTGGTGGTGGTATATTCAGGCCCCTGGTGGTAGTATACAGAGCCCCTGGTGGTAGTATACAGAGCCCCTGGTGGTGGTATATTCAGGCCCCTGGTGGTAGTATACAGAGCCCCTGGTGGGTATATACAGGCCCCTGGTGGTAGTATACAGAGCCCCTGGTGGGTATATACAGGCCCCTGGTGGTAGTATACAGAGCCCCTGGTGGGTATATACAGGCCCCTGGTGGTAGTATACAGAGCCCCTGCTGGTGGTATACAGGCCCCTGGTGGGTATATACAGGCCCCCCGCTCTCCATTACCTGCAGCAGGCAGTCGCGCTGATCGCAGCCACAGCCTGTCATGTAGTGTGACGCTGTAGCCGGCGATACAGGAAATAGAGCGGCGCCGGCTACAGCCCACATGACAGGCAGATCAGCGCGACTGCCCGCCGGTAATGGAGAGCGGCCGGGGGGACGCAGCAGTAATGGAGGCAGCGGTCAGGGGGCCCCGAGGATAGCGTGTGGGGGCAGCGGTCAGGGGCCCCCTTGTATGACATGTGGGGGCGCTCAGGGGACCAATGGGACCCCCCTTTCCGTCCGGGCCCCCCCTACAGCACCCAGGGGGGTATGGGAACGGGACTTAGTGGGCGTGGCCCCAAAGTGTCGGGGCCCGCCGGGCCAGTCCGCCCCTGTATGTATCGCAGGCGCAGCTGCGTAGCGGCGCTGGGTCCGGGCCCCCCACAAGCGCCGGGCCCCAAAGCGACCGCTACGGCTGCTATGCCGGTAGTTACGCCACTGGCTGGAGCTGCTTCTCTTTGTTGCAGCTGTGATGTTAGGTGATATTAATCATGTTGTTTCTCAATTGCTTTTCCAGGTTTGCTAGGGACATAGACATCACAGAAGAGGCTGAGGGCATATATCTGTCACTGGGGAGGCTGAGGCTGGGGCATAGAGATCACTGGGGAACTGGATTTAAAGGGCAGGCAGTCAAGTAACATGCAGCTGCCAGCCCGAGAACTACTGTCTCCAGGGATCTGCCTGGGGGCCAAAGAAAAGGTCATCGAGAGCCACATGCAGCCCTGGGACCTGAGGTTCCTCACCCCTGCTGTACATAGTACCATTGAAGAAATTTGGCACATCCTCATAATTTAAAAATGAAAAATGTCTCTTCTTTATTTAAGACATGGATTAAAACATGGTGAAGAAATCACCCACCAAACAGTAACCCTGATGAGTTTCCGGTGCAAACCTCACCCGCAGTCACAGGATAACCCAATAAGATACCGGTGAATATTGTAATAGTGAATAACCAATCACATAATATTGAAAAAAAAATCTAACCTAAATAATCTAAGTAAAAAACAAATTAATCACACAGCTATCTTTCACTTAATCAAAGACTAACGCTTCCACGTTCTTCAAACAACGAAGTACATAGGACAACCATATCAAAAATGGATGATCATTTTGGGCCTTTCAAACAATGAATACAGGACAAATACATCAGAAAGGAATTTGAATCAATGCATATAATGATGACATACCCAGGACAACTACATCAGAAATGAATTTGGGTCAATATATATAGTAAAGGTCATTTCTATATAGAAATGTTTGAAATGATCTATTTTTGATATGGTTCTCCAAGTGCTTAAAGTGTTAATCTTTAAGTGAAAGATAACTGTGTGATTCATTTGTCTTTTACTTTTTGTTAGATGTGTTTTTTTCAATATATTGTGATTGACTACTCACTATTACAAATACTCACTTGTATCTTATCGGGTTATCGCAAGACTAAGGGGGCGGCTTACGCCACAAACGCGCAATGTTACAATTTGGTGGGTGATTTCATCACCATGTTTTCATCCATGTGTTAAATAAAGAAGACATTTTTTTTTCATTTTTAAATTGTGAAGATGTGCCGAATTTCTTCAACAGTACAATGTATCTTCCTGGGGGACTTTGGCTTCAGCACTCCGCATATTGAAGCAGCATTTCTTACATAGACGAAACGTTAGAAACCTCTTTTATCTTACGTACTTCTATCCTCTACATAGTCCAGCTCCAAGATAGATGGATGTCTTATCTGTTTTCTTAAACCCAAAAATAACTGAGCTAAATAAGGAAATTCACCTCACACTTAGCAACATGAGGTCCTTCTTTTACTTGTCACTTAGATAGACCCAAAAGCTCTACACAGATTGGCTGGTGGTCACTCATGCCACTCTTATCTATTCCCCATTTCCTTAAGTTGGCTGGACCATCATTGTAAATAAACACCTGTACTTTGTGTCACCCCCACCTCATTGTAGATTGTAAGCTCTTATGAGCAGGATTGTCACGATTTTTAGCTTTAATTATTGTATTTTTTAGAATTGTTACTTATGACTGTTTGTGCATGAACCTCTGAATTGTAAAGCACTGCAGAATATGTTGGCGCTATATAAATAAAGATTATTATTATTATTACTAGATAGCTGCCATTCAAGCAGATGTTCTCCAGCTATCTGAGCAGATCCCATGAATATTGCAAATTGATAATGATGAGGTGACAGCATTTTACGAAGTGCAATAAACGTTACATACATGAACCAATTCGATCTGTGTGCATTCCCTCTAGTAATCTAGTCTCTAGTCTTCCATACTTCAAAAACAAGCAAATAAACTATAGGCTTACCTCCAGTGAATGTAATGGGAAGAGGGAAGGGCTAAGGCTAGGTTCACGTTGGTGTTGTGCTATCCGTTTGGACGGCTTCCTTTGACAACTTCAAGGGAAGTGAACACAAATGATTGTAGCATAGAGCCATCAGAACCAAAACAGATTGACATATTCCACCCAATAGAAACATAGCAGACAAGGACACCGTAGGGATTGCGACACTTGGATTTTATTGATTGTGCTTTTTTTTAACCTGCGTTATTTTGCCTCTGTTTGGTGGGTCATGTTTTAAATAAAGCTGCCTTGTTTTTGAATCTTGCCAGTATTCGAGTTTGACAAAACATCATTAATATACTTAAATGTTGATTACATGGAGTTTTTATGCGTTTCAGCCAGAGAAATACACTAAAAACGCATGTGCGTTTTTACCTGCAGATTTTCCACATCTAATGCAAGTCTAAGGGGAAAATCTGCACAGAAAACTCACAACGTACTTGCAAGAGAAAGTAACATACTACGGATTTGAAAATCGCACCCCAGGTAGGTTTTACGCAGCGTAAAAAAGAAGCACAGAGGGCATGAGATATCTTTAAATGCCATCCATCATGATGGAACTGTAAGACACTGCATTTTTGTACAGCAAAAGAACACAGCATCAAAAACTTAGAGAATAGATCATTGTGGCAATGTAGCCTAAATATTTTGAAAAAATAAGATACATTTTTTAATATTAAAAAATGCTACATTTATAAAAGATAAACTCATCCACCTGTCCCTCTAAAAAAAATAATTCAAAAAGAAAAAAAATAGTCCATGTATTCCAAAATGGTATCAATAAAAATTTGGCTAAATGCACAAAAAAAAAACACACTCAGCTCGACAGATGGAAAAAAAAAAAATCTGCTGGTGTCAAACATCAGACACAAACAAATTTGTTTTGCAAGGTTCTGAATTTTTTTTAATCACTACTACTGACCTGGAAAATGTTAGGTAAGGTCATTTTTACTTGTGTTGTTTTCACCATTTCATCCCACTTGAATTTTTTTTCTTATTTTTCTGTAAATTGTATGCTAAAATGAATGAAGTCACCGTATATACTCGTGTATAAGCCGAGTTTTTCAACCCAAAAATTGGGCTGAAAAGTCCCCCCCTCGGCTTATACATGGGTCAATACGGTATGTGGTGTGTGGGGGCTGTGTCCAGGTGCTGGGGAGGCTGGAGGAGGAGGGGGGAGGCTGCTGACAGAGCGGCCCGTCACATGGGGCCGCTCATTAGATATGCACGGCTCCCCCCGCCCATCACAGCGGCAGGGGGAGCCGTGCATACAGCCCCCAAATGTATACAGGCCCCCAGTGAGGTATACAGCAGGCCCCCAGTGGCACTCGCCCCCCCACACTTGAGAGCCCCCCCTCCCGCTGCATTATCTTACCATCCAGCGTCTTCATCACCGCCGGTCCTCCCGTCCATACTCGCGCGCTGTGTTCGGGTCTCACGTGACCCGGCGCGATGACGTCATCCGACTGCGACCGCCGGGTCACATGAGACCGGGAACGCAGCGCGCGAGGATGGACGGGAGGACCGGCGGTGATGAAGACGCTGGATGGTAAGTTAATGCAGCGGGAGGGGGGGCTCTGCACAGTGTGGGGGGCGAGTGCCACTGGGGGCCTGCTGTATACCTCACTGGGGGCCTGTATACATTTGGGGGCTGCACAGTGTGGGGGCCTGTATACCTCTGGGGCCCTGTATACCTCTGGGGGCCTGTATACCTCTGGGGCCCTGTATACCTCTGGGGGCCCCCTGTATACCTCTGGGGGCCTGTATAAATCTGGGGCCTGTATACCTCTGGGGGCCTGTATACCTCTGGGGCCTTGTGTACCTCTGGGGGCCCCCTGTATACCTCTGGGGGCCCCCTGTATACCTCTGGAGCCCTGTATACCTCTGGGGGCCCCCTGTATACCTCTGGGGGCCACCTGTATACCTCTGGGGGCCGGTATACATCTGGGGGCTGCACAGTGTGGGGGGCCTGTATACCTCTGGGGGCCTGTATACCTCTGGGGTCCTGTATACCTCTGGGGGCCCCTTGTATACCTCTGGGGGCCCCCTGTATACCTCTGGGGCCCTGTATACCTCTGGGGCCCTGTATACCTCTGGGGGCCGCCTGTATACCTCTGGGGGCCTGTATACCTCTGGGGGCCTGTATACCTCTGGGGCCCTGTATACCTCTGGGGCCCTGTATACCTCTGGGGCCCTGTATACCTCTGGGAGCCTGTATACCTCTGGGGGGCGCCTGTATACCTCTGTATACCTGCTGTTTTACCATACTGCTGGGGCCTGTATACCACTGGGGGGGGCCTGTATACTTCACTGCTGGTGGCTGTATACCTCACTGTTGGTGGCTGTATACCTGTCCTGGTGGCTGTATACCATACTCCTGGTGGCTGTATACCTCACTGCTGGGGGTTGTATACCTGTGCTGGGGTCCACCCTCGGCTTATACGCGAGTCAATAAGTTGTCCCAGTTTTTGGGGGCAAAAGTAGGGGGTACACGAGTATATACAGTATTCAAAATCACAAAAATCAAGCCCTCATATGAGAAGTAGTGATGTCCAGCTTTTGATTAAAACTTGACTTTATTAGAAGGCTTCTTTAAAACACGACGATTCCAGGAATATGACAACAAACTGTCGCACCCCCAAGGAACAGGGTACTCGAGACCGGGCTATACTGTCTCTGGGGTGTCAGAGTGCCATTGCCCGATCCCGTTGTCCTAGGTGCGACAATAAACAGGAAATTAAGTTTAAAGGATGTCGTGATGCCACCCGTGGTGTGTGGTTAGCGTGGACCACTGCTACTGTATTCCTGCCAGGGAGGATGATGAGGGGCAGCCTAGATGGTGAGCCCTCCATGAGTAGGGCTGGTTGTCCTTCAGGCAGGTGTAAAGGGGGATTGTGTACTCTGGATGCTGTACTTGTTTCTCCCCTACAGCTCCTCGAGCCAGCACACAGGGACAGATTGTAGGTGGCTCCGCAGGTGGAGATTCTGCAGCGGTTGGAATAATAGTGTCAGACACTCTTGAGCTGACCGTGTACTTTACTTGGTGCTCTGCTGTAGTTTTTACAGCAGACACAGTTCTTTTCACACTTACAGACCCATTCACAACACTGTTCCGGGCTCGGATTCTCATTGCAGCTTAGACGGTTCCTCTGCGTCACTCCCCTCAAGGTACCCTTCAGGCCTTTCAGTTCTGCACCTGACCTCACCTACAGGTTCGGTCCGACCGTTACAGGCTCTGTAGTGATTAGCCCCCCTTTGCGGGTCACTAGCCCTAGTATAATGGCTTTATCCTACTCCATGCTAGTAGTTAGATCACAGATCATAGATTCCACGCACCCCGCCGGGATGTCTTGTGGTTAGGGTCGTGTAGTTTCCCCAGTCACATCTACAGAGCTGGCTCTCTGGTTGTCTTGGCCTAGCCACCAGTGACCCGTATCGGTTGGGCTCACCTGGCTCCTTCAGTCTCTCCGGTTTCAGCCTTAGGGTGTATCGGCTTGGGGATCGTGCCCTTTTCCACCCTCCAGGGCAAGCTCCCTCCTGGGCAAATTACCTCCAGGGAGTATCTGGGAGATTGGCTGTTGCTCTACCTCCTGGGCATGCTACAGGGAATCCTCGATCGATTGTCTCGCCCATCTTAGTGTTCCAGTGTTTTACAACTGTTCCTCCACCCACTTGTCAGTGGTCTTCTCTACTTCCCCCCCACCCGTCACTAAACTCCTGCTAACCCTTGCCCGACATAGAGTTATTAGAGGCTTAGGGTCGGAGTGTGTCTGTGTGTGTGTTTTGCGAGTTGACCGTCTTACCTTATCTAGCTGCAGTTCACCCTGTGGCCGCCCTGTCACAGGAGCGCCACAAAAGTATTGATCTTGGATAAAGGATGTTGGAGTGCGTCTAAAAGGCAAAGTTAAAACCTTTTTGTGGTTATAAACCGGGTATCCTCATGTTTCAAAAAAACTCTTCTAATAAGGTTTAATCACAAACTGGAAGTTACAACTTTTAGAGATGTGGATGTCTAGACTTGGTTGGAGCGCCATTCCGTACTCCTGGACTGTTAGAGCCACGGTGGGTGAGTGGCTTCTTTTCATGTTTGCTGTTGCCAGTTCAAGTCCTCATATGGCAATGTTGACAAAACAATATAAAGGTTATGACTCCTGGAAGAAGGGGAGGGAAAAACGAAAGCTCAATAACAAAAAATGTGTGGGGGCATTCACATCTGGTTCTTCAGCTAGGAGAAAAATGAAAGAAGCAGCAATTTGTGTTAAAAATATAATTATAAATATTATTTGCAATGTCACAAGATGCGAATACATCCAAACTTGAACCCAGCTACAAGGACAAACACTTGATCCCGGAAAATAATTAGTAGGCATTGGGTATTAGGAGGTATCCATGGCAACAGCAGGACACAAAGATGTCTTGTTCTCGATTCCACTGATGTGGTACCATGAACAAATGATAAATAATTTCCACATTCATAGCTGTGGATGACACTGACTCGCTCCATAATAAATTGGCCACATTGCAGCCATGAAGTATTTTTGGCTGCAATTATAGTAAAACTGAATTATTTTTCCTGCAATTATTAAAAACCGCTGCAAAATAGTGTAATGAGGTGAATAATTCAGATTGTATTATTGAAATTGACACTGAAATGAACCGTGCACAGTCCGCACTTGTCCACCAGGGGGCATTAGTGGACTGTACAATCACAGAGGGTGGAAATCCCCCACCCTCTCTTTTGTTTACCCAGGAAGAGAAACAGGGCAGTCTAGATTCAGAGCTGAACCAGAGAAGATCTGCCTGCGGATGTCTGTTCAAAGTGGACTACTTTGCTACACCTTGCCGGAAAAATCATCCCGCAGAAGCCCCTGTGACTGATCCTGGGCCACTGGACTTGGTGCTGTGACTCTGGCCGCTCTGCAAAACCTTGCCCGCCGAGCACCCAGAGTGCATGTGCAGGGGCCGTGACCGACATAAGGGAGACTTCTGTGCTGTTGTGATCTCCCTTCTGCTGCTGATCGGTGTGGACAAAGAGAGAGACTAACAAAAATTCTGTTACCTGCGGAAGGAGACCAAAGAAGAAGACTGAGGAGACCCCCAGGCCTGCTACGTGGGAGCGACATCTTCTTCTGTGATAGACTGGTACGTGATTTTAGGGAAAGTTAGGGAAAGATACCTTCATTGTTGTGTTTTTTTCTTGCTGCGTACCCGGCAGAAGTGAAGATTCAGAGACTCTAATATTATACAAGTGCGCATATAGTTCGGTTGACTGTGATATAAACATGTTTGCCAGTAAAGAAACGTTATTATCGGTTAAACCTGAGTATGGGGATTCTGTTGAGAAAGATCATACACACAACCCGCGGCCTTACCACCGGTCGCTTCAATAGTATGGCATAAGGGTACGTTCACACACTGCGTATTTGCTGCATTTTTTTACGCGCGTACTCATCAGTTTTTATAGCCAAATCCAGGAGTGGATGATTACCGTAAATACAGAAGTGGTGACGTGTTTCTATTAGACTTTTCCTCTGATTGTTCCACTCCTGGTTTTGGCTACAAAAACTGATGAACACGCACGTAACAAAATGCAGCAAATATGCAGCATGTGCCAGCACCCTTACTGCAGCAAAAAAAAACACAAAGAGACGAACACAACATACAGCCTTAACGGGTACTTGTCACCAAATTTTGGTATGTGATACTAAAAACGCCACCTTCAGCAGCGCCTATGCTGCATTTTAAGAAGGTGGCTATTATGCCCTGACTGCCCTTGTAAGCCAAATAAATAAGTTTTAAAAACTTCCTGCCCTGTATCATAATTACCTGTTTACAGTCCGATGGGCTGAATTATAGCTCGATCCGTCCTTCCTCTCCTCGCTGTCAACAGCATCTTCTTTTAAATGACATCCAAATCACACGCCTGAGCAAAGGCCTCTCCGGATCGCGCATACGCAGAACAGTTTTAGGCTCTGTCCACCGTAGGGCAGAGCTCAGTGCACAGATGTGATGCCAAGAAGCCTCTGCGCAGGCTTACAAATACTAATGTATAATACTGATCAAATACTGAACATGTGAACGTGGCCTTGGGCTGTGTGCTGTTGAATCAATACAATCAGTGTTTTATCAGCATGAGATTATTACTACCTAACTAGGTCAAGTGCAGACCGGTCCAGTTAATCTGTATAACCCCACCCCATCACTGATTGTGGTCTTTTCATTGTGCAGTTTGCACAGATCGCAAAAACACCATCCATTTGGATCTATTATTGCCTATCACCACTGTGTTACTGTGGAAGTGTGGATCCTGCAGCAGCTGTACCGTACGCATATAATGGTTGTGGATCTCACAACCAAATCAGGTGAGCAGTGAAATTTTCCATTATTTGTATAACGTTAAAAAGGATAAGACCCTATTGCACTTTTGTTTCCTCATTTTCAGCTATTTCAAACACAGGATGGCGTCACGGGACCAGAGTGACAACGAAACAGAATGAAAATACTGGAGGGTGGGTACAAGAGAGAAGTCAATGAGTTTAGATTAAAGCACTAGTACAGTGGTGATAAAAACCCAAAATGCTGGTGTACTGCTTTCTGCTACATTCACACTGAAAGAATGCTTGCTTCACGTTAATCTTGCAATAGAAACAAGCTGCCGATCACAGCACAAAAGATCATTGTTCTCGGCAGTGTATTGTCCAATAGATAAAGAGTTACCATTTTCAATAATTTAGTGCCACAGGTTGGTCTGTGCAAAAGAGCCCTTTAACACCAAAATTCACTAAACACAGTGCTTGATACTTGTGCAAATGCTTAAAGCACCACTCGAGCAGGGGTCGCTCCATTCTGGCTGCAGTGGTACTTAAAGGAGCCCAAGACCAGTATCCCACTTACATGAGACATGCGAGAGATTTGTGCGAGTCTGTCACCACGTCAGCCAGCATGACCACCCGCTCTCCGGACTTGAGCATGTCAGCCGCATAGAAATACATGCAGCTGCATGCTCCTGTCCGGAGAGCATTTCGTGCATTTTTTCTGATTGTGTGCAAAAGCATACTGTGCTACAGTTCCAGCAAAAGTGTAGGGATTTATAGAAATCTTATCTCACCTGTGGAGCGATTTTGATATATGCTTTTCTATGGCAGATTTTCCACATTTACTGCAGGCAAAAGAAATCATGTGTTTTTATTGTATTTCCATAGCAATAAAAACACGTTATCTGCACATGACTTTATGAATTAAGTTTTAGGCTATGGTACTTTCCCACAATGAGCTCTTGGTCATGATTCAAGGGCGTTTAGCACCAGAAACGCGTTGATTGTTGTATTAGCTGTTGTTACAGATCTTTAACATCCAGATAAGAGTAAAAAGACCTGGGATCAAATGCCGCGCTGACCACAAAGATAAACACAGAGTTAATCCCACACTCTGTTTATTTTGCCTACACGTGTTCCATGGCTCATAGCCACTTCCTCAGGGCATCCTTAGGATGCCCTGAGGAAGTGGCTATGAGCCATGAAACACGTAGGCAAAATAAACAGAGTGTGTGATTAACTCTGTGTTTATCTTTGTGGTCAGTGCGGCATTTGATCCCAGCTCTTTTTACTCTTATCTGGATTCTTCAGTTCTCAGCTGGGAGCCTGCAGCGACCTCCTGTGTGCTTTCATTGTAGTTGTGACACTCACAACTACATCAGGTGAGTTTAACCATTTGGGGTCTGAGGGACCTGTATAATAGCGGTACTACTCTATGTGCGCTTCCTTTCTCTTTTAATTTATATAGATCTTTAACATGCGTTTTATCTGAATTGTCACTTATGTTTTATGCACATTTGGGCTTTGGATTTCATCTTAAACACTAATAAAAGGATTTATTTTATTCCGTCGAGCTGGATTTTTCTTCTGCAGTATTTGATGTTGCAGAATAACTGCAGTAGCTCTGGATCAATTCTGTGAAATAGGCTACTTGCTTTTTTTACATTCATTTTTCTTGTGTTTTTTACATTGTGCTTTTTGTCATGTCATGTTTTAAACAAAGCTGCTTTGTTTTTGATACTTCCTGGTATTTAGATGTGAAAAAACTTTATTAATATACTTATGTATTTTTAATAAGTTTCCGTCACATATGTGTTATTTACCTGCATTTTTTTCTACATTTAATGCAAGTCTATGGGGAAAAATTGTACACAAAACTGAGCATAATCACAAGAACAATTGACACGCTGTGGATTTGAAACACATACTGCAGGTGAGTTCCACTGAGTGAAAATAAAGTGTATTGGGCATACCGGCACCGAGAGCAGAGGAGGAGGGAAAGGATAGGCAGAGCGGCGCTCCACATCATCAGTTGTGCGGGAGGTATGTGCCCGGAGCACAAGTAGGTGGGGGAAATCCGCGGGGCCTCTGAGGGCTAGTACTGCAAAAGATAATAAGAGGATGCTGGGGGGAACGTAGGGTGCACAGTCTGCAATAGGGCCATGCAATCTGCTGTCCCCCATACATCATCCCGGGAGGGACGATCTGTTGATAGCCCCAGTGAAGACAACCATACAGGTACCCTGAGGGCAGAGAGACATCGGGCTCCAGTTGACACTGGTGTAGCCACTGTGTCCCCCCTACATCCCCAGGGAGGGGTGACCCATACAACAGCTCCCTACTGCCGAAGAAATACTGATCCGACTGTCCCAGCTGCCCATGTCTGCCTATGGGGCTGGAGATTTTCAGGCACTGAGGGAGTTAATAATGGCACTTCATACCAGGGCAGACCTGGACCTTATAGTCTCTCGGATTGAACAATCGCATAACCAAGCCTTTGCATCTGTATGGGAGGACTTGTCTATAGTTGAAACTAGAGTGGTTGCCACGCCGGAGACAGCTCAGTTATCTCTAGAACAACTAGTTGCGGCCCTGGAGGAGAGATTGGTGGACACTGATGTCTATATGAGAGAAGTGTCCCTGCTCCTGGATGACCAGGAAAACAGGGACTGGTGAAACAACATCTAGCTGAATGGTCTCCCTGAGGACTGGCCCCCTAATATGTTGCAGTCTAATGTCCAGCCCATATGTAACAAAGTGCTAGATCACTCGGAGGACTCTCCCTGCCCGTTTGACAGGGTTCATACAGTGTTTTGTCCAGGTGGGGGCTCCTCAGATAACCCTAGAGATGTCCTTTGTGGCCTCCATTACTTTTCTGATAAAGACTCTATTAGTCAAAGGGCCTGGTCGCATGGTCCTGTAGCATGGTCCTGTAGACATGGAAGGTGCTAGGATCAAACTCTTCCCGGACATTTTGAGCCATACTTTGGCTATGAGAAGGGCCCTATACCCATTGCTGCTTAAAATAAAGGAGGCCAGAGCTACTTATAGATGGAGACATCTGTTTCATGTGATCATTCGCTGAGACTCAGTCACATACCTACTCAAAAGACACTCCGAACTGCTTGTTTAAATTTTTGGAAATGGAGCCGATTGATGTCCCAGACCAGCTCGCTCTTAGACCGGGGGGGTATAGTCCTTTTCGTGCAGGAAGGGGCATGGGCCATAGACGTCCATTCAGGTCTGATCCAATGAGACGTCGATGCAGCTCTCGGGAGGGGATACTGAATGATTATGTGCTGCTTGCTCTTTTTTTTTTTTTCTCAGGCTCATGTGCTCTGCTGATTTTTGTCCTGGCCTAGTGAGATCTTGGATCCGTTTTCTGCTTTCTCTCCCAGATCTCTTCTCTTTTTGTATTTCTTTGTACTTGAACATATTTTAGTTAATTGATTATATGTAATGTTAATTTTTGGTCTTGATTGCTCTGACATTGTGTGTCGGTGCCGATTCGGCATGTGGCAGTGGGGGTGGTGAACTCTTGAGGACACCGTTCTTTTGTCCTGTTGGTGTAGCTGTGGGTCCATCCTTCAAATTATTGCCGTATGTCTGTCTGGACTGTGATGTGCAATATTGGTGATAAATGAAGATAGTGGGGCCCACAACGTTGTTCCGACGAAGGGGATACCCCAGGTTAATGATTATGTGCGTGTGCTGAAATGCTCACTCTGTGGTGACTGCTCATTTACTCCCCCAATTCACCCCTGTAGGCTCTCGGCTGGTTCCGGAGTCTATAGGCTTGCCATAAGCTAACTTTCCTTTTCATTCTTCTTCATTTCTTCCTTCTCTTTCCTTCATCTCTCTTTCTTTCTTCTTTTTCCTTTTTCTTCCTTCCCTGACTTTTTCCTCTCCCTTTTCTCCGCTCCTAGTACTTCTCCCTCTTCCGCTGACCCCTCCCTTTCCTGTTTTGGTTGCCCTGTGATCCTTGCGATAATATGGCCGTTAGTTCTTCAGTCATGCATTCTGGCTTAAAGTAGGTACCCTCAAAGTTAAGGGCTTACATAGCCCTGAAAAGCACTCCAGACTTCTAAATCTGCTCTGGAAAAATTAAATACAGGCGGCTTTCCTGCAGGAAACTCACTGCACGGCCAGTAAACCTTTTAAACTCTCTGACAGGAGGATCCCGACAATTTACAACTCTCCTTCCGATGACTCCAATTGGCCAGGGAGCCAATTGAGTTCCATGCTGACGAGGAGGGGAGAATTGCGATGCTTAAGGGGAGGGTGGCCTCGCAGCTTTACACATTTGTGTCCAATTACCTGCCTAACTGGGGGCAGTGTCCCTAGCTTTTCAGGTATCATAAACAGGTGGAATCATTTGCCAAGTAGACTAGTGGTGGGAGGCGACCTCAATCTAGTTCTTGGCCTGTCAAGGGATACTTCGAGGGGTTCTGCGGGTATGCCTCTGGTCGCATTAAAGCGAGTTAAGCGGAGTCTATTTGAATACCAGTTAATAGACACCTGGAGACTGACTCACCCCACAGAGAGGGACTACTTGTTTTATTCGACTGCTCATGATGTTTACTCACGACTGGACTACTTCTTCCTGAAACATTCTGACTTGGACTCACTTCTTGAAGCTTCTATAGACTTTATTATGTTCTCAGACCATGCTCTGGTGAAACTTACTCTCTCCATGGAGAGGCACTGGGGAGGTAGTATCCATTGGATTCTGAACTCCTCCCTCCTGACTGATGAGATGGTGATGTGGGATGTTCGTTCCACGATAAAGGACTATTTCCTGCTAAACTTGGGGAAAGACTCTTCTCCAAATATGGTGTCTGAGGCACATAAGTGTGTGATTAGGGTGTTTTCATCAAACACGGTTCACGATTGAAGAATGAAAGGGTGCAGGAGGTGGAGGGCCTGGTGGCGGAGATTTATCGACTGGAGATGCTACATAAATCTCATCAGGACCCACAGGTTCTTGCTTCCCTACTGAAGGTGAGGGGGGATCTGGGGACATTAATGACACACAAAGTCAAAGCCTCCCTGGCCAGGTGTCGCAGGCACTATTATGAAGTCGGGAATAAGTCTAGTAGGACCTTGACAAGGGCCCTTCATGCTCAACAAGTATTAGGTTATATCCCTCAGATATGTAATCATGGAGGGGTTAAGGTTTCCACTCCATTAGAAATTGCCTCTGCTTTAGGGATTACTCCTCTAAACTCTAACCCATAGATAGATCATTTCTACTGGAGGCTAGGGGGGCCCATTGAAAGAAAATTGCAGAGTATATGAGAAGCTCGGGACTGCCTAGGATCCCAGAAGAGGATTTAATAAAGTTGGAGAGTCCCATTACATAGGGGAAACTGATGGAGGTGATCTGCCAGTCTCCCTCTAGGAAGGTTCCAGGCCATGATGGTCTTCCGCTGGCCTATTACAAACAACTGACCCCTCAGTTATCCTCATATTTGTTATCTGCCTTCAATAACATTGCATTGCTCTCTAGCCCCCTAATTCCTGGAGATGCGCTGAGGGCTAATATAGTAGTTATACTCAAGGAGAGCAAGGACCCCCTGAACTATGCTAGTTATCATCCTATCTCCCTTCTCAATGTGGATCTGAAGCTTTTCACCCGAATCCTGGCAAGCAGACTCTCTATACATCCAGACCAGGCGGGATTCATGTTGGGAAGGGATCTAGATTAGATGGCCTACCGATGATGTTGCTTTCTAAGGATACCGAGAAGGCATTTGATCGGGTAGGAGGGGATTTTATGAGAGAAGTTCTAAGATAAATTGGCCTACAACCTTCTATGTTGCGCTGGATTGAGGCTCTCTATAGGCGTCTGCTGGCATGTGTCAGGGTAAATGGGGTGTACTCCGAGAGCTTTCCGATTTTTAATGGAACCTGAAAGGGGTCCCTCTTTCCCCTCTGATTATACTGCTGTTACAGACTCTCTTGTGTCACATTAGAAATAATCCAGATAAATCTGCTCCAAGGATCCCACCTTTTTCCCACAAGATAGCTGCCTACGCAGATGACCTTTTGTTTTTTGTCACTAATCCAGTTGTCTTCCTCCCATGTTTGATGTCTGAATTGGATAGATACTTGGGCCTGGCCAATTTTAAGATCAATTGGTCCAAATCAGAGGCTCTTAATATTAACCTATCGGCAGGCCCAGCGTCAGCACCCGGCGCACCCGGGCAAGTGCCGGGGCCAGACTGCTTGGAGGGGGCCTGCCGAGCCCCCGAGGGCTAGGGTCACACTTGCATTGTGACCCTAGCCTGACGCAAGTATTGTCTGCTGCAGCGCAGAGCGTTTAATGCTATGCGCTGTCAGCAACGGAGCCCATAGAAACCCGATGTTTACCTTGACAACCACTGGTTGTCAAGGTAAACATCGGGTTTCTATGGGCTCCAGCACATAGCATTAAACGCTATGCTCTGCAGCCGAAAATACTTGCATCAGGCTAGGGTCACAATGCAAGTGTGACCCTAGCCTCAGAGGCCCCTGAGCACACTGCCCCCACAGCCAGGGCCATATCAAGGGGGCAGCTGGGGGGTCATTTTCAGCCTCCTGCAGCACCGGAGGTCTCCCTCCTCCCCCCTCCATGGGAGCCGACAGAGCAGCACACACTGTGCTTACAGGACCTGTGATGATGTCACATGGAGGGGAGGAGTCAGGGATCACATGACCAGCTCTTCAGTGTATGCAGGACTCTGCTGTGCTGCCCATCATGAGACTCAATTAGGTGAAGTTTGTGTGGGGTCAGGAGGGGTTTACAGTGTGAATGTAGCAGAGGCGAGTGTGTACTAGGTGTATGGCAATTAGGTGAAGTTTATGTGTGGGGTCAGGAGGGATTTACAGTGTGAATGTAGCAGAGGCGAGTGTGTACTAGGTGTATGGCAATTAGGTGAAGTTTATGTGTGGGGTCAGGAGGGATTTACAGTGTGAATGTAGCAGAGGCGAGTGTGTACTTGGTGTACGGAGCGGAGCGGAGTGTGTACTAGGTGTATGGAGCGGAGCCGAGTGGGTACTAGGTGTATGGAGCGGAGCCGCGTGCGTACGAGGTGTATGGAGCGGTGTATGGAGCAGAGCCGCGTGCGTACGAGGTGTATGGAGCAGAGCTGAGTGCGTACGAGGTGTATGGAACAGAGCTGAGTGTGTAGGAGGTGTATGGAGCAGAGCCGCGTGCGTACGAGGTGTATGGAGCAAAGCCGTGTGTGTATGAGGTGTATGGAGCAGAACCGCGTGTGTATGAGGTGTACGGAGCAGAGCCGCGTGTCTACGAGGTGTACGGAGCAGAACCGCGTGTGTATGAGGTGTATGGAGCGGAGCCGCGTGCGTACGAGGTGTATGGAGCAGAGCCGCGTGTGTACGAGATGTATGGAGCAGAGCCGCGTGCGTACGATGTGTGTATGGAGCAGAGCCGCGTGCGTACGAGGTGTATGGAGCAGAGCCGCGTGCGTACGAGGTGTATGGAGCAAAGCCGCGTGTGTATGAGGTGTATGGAGCAGAACCGCATGTGTATGAGGTGTACGGAGCAGAGCCGTGTGCGTACGAGGTGTACAGAGCAGAGCCGCGTGTGTACGAGGTGTATGGAGCAAAGCCGCATGTGTATGAGGTGTATGGAGCAGAACCGTGTGTGTACAAGGTGTATGGAGTGGAGCCGCGTGTGTACGAGGTGTATGGAGCAGAACCCCGTGTGTATGAGGTGTATGGAGTGGAGCCGCGTGCGTACGAGGTGTATGGAGCAGAGCCGCGTGTGTACGAGGTATGTGTACCAGTGGTAGCCCCCCGCGGATTCCGCTCATATAGTCCCAGCCACCTTTGCCAGCAGCATTCTTCTCCATAGTCTCTTTTGCCGCTGTCTGCATTCTGCAGCTCAGCATGGAGGGGCACGATGTTGTCATGACTGTGCTGATAAGTGCAGAGCGACCGGAGGAGACCGGAGCAGCGAGAAGAAAGGTGAGGAGAAAGAGAGATCCGGACGGCCAGACACTCCGCTTGGCTGCGGTGCCACCCATATGGCAGTGTGGCTCCATTGAGCTGCTTGCATTACTTGTGCACTTCAGGATGCTTGTGTATATACCAAGCATCCTCAGACGCACAAAAATGCAACATTTTGCATTTGAAGGGTATTTTTAAAAAGCGCAAGGGAACGCAAACGCATTTTAGCCCGCTCCTAACAACGTGTAATATACTCACTGTCAGAAACAGCTCTTGCTGGTTTCGGCAGTCACTGTTCCTGTAAGGCTGCCTTCACATAGGCGTTTTTTTAAATGTGGCAGTTGCGGTAAAAAAAACCCGCATCTGCCGCATTTTCCGTCTAGCGGCTGCACTTGCTTCACATTTGCGGCAAGCCCCATGCATTGTCTATGGGGCTTGCGGTAAGTGTGCGGCTATAGATATATATAATTATAGTCCGCGATATGTACTAAAGGGGGCCCACTGAGACTTTTTCGCCCGGGGCCCACAGAAACCTGGAGCCGGCCCTGCCTATCGGCCCCACTCCTGTCTGGTCTTCAATCTAGCTTTACATTTCGGTGGGCAGGGTCCTTGCTGAGATACCTGGGTGTTAACCTGACTTCTGACCCAGACCTGCCATTTAAATTGAATTTTATTCCCCGTTCACAGGTACTGCGGGAGGACTGTTGTAAATGGGCCAAGGGGTGCTTCACCTGGTTTGGGAGGTTTGAAATCCTAAAATTGAATGTTTTGTCGTGGGTTCTTTATCTCCTTCAGGCATTACCGATTAACCTACCTAAATAATTTTTTAGGGAATTTTCCTCTCTTCAAACTCAATTTATTTGGGGTAAGAAAACAGCCAGATTGGCCAGATCCTTGCTGTGCAGGCAAAACTCACGGGCAGGCTTGGGCTCCCTTATTTGAAGCCATACTACCTGGCGGCTCACATGGTGAGTGTAGTTGATTAGTGCAGACATGGCCTTGTTAATACGTGGGTGCATATTGAGCAAAGTTTCACAGAGATCCTCCAGACCGCTGCTCCTTGGCTTTCAAACGTCTCTAACCCTACTCTGAAAGCTCATCCCACTATGGGAGCCTCATTATTACGCTGTTCTAGATCAGAGGTTCGTTCCCAATTGCTTCCCTACCCATCGCCTCTGATGCCGATATTAGGCTCCCCTGACTTTGTCCCTGAACTGTTGGATCCGATATTCCAGCTCTGGAGGGCGGACGGGACTTCTAGGGCAAGGCAGTTTATTGGCCACAATTCCTGGCTGAGTATGGATGAGATTTGTAACCTGACTGTTCCTGCACGATTTGGGACCTGGAGGGGCGATGCAACTGAGACATTTTTTGAGATCCTTACCGGAAGTGACCAGGTTTATGGGTCCCGTGACTAAATTTGAAAATTTATGCCTAAACGAGGGACCATTGTCTCACTCTCTTTCAGTAGTGAAATCCATACTGGCTCATTCAGTGGACCTCCCTCCACCCAGATACTTGCTGAAATGGGAGAGTGATCTGGGCGTCCAGTTCACTTCGGAACAGAGAGATGGGATTTTGACATAAGCTCCCAAGTCTTCCATAAGCTCGGGAATTCAGGAAGCGAATTATAAGACATTGTCCAGATGGTATAGGGTACCCCGTAGAATCCATGCTGTGTTTCCCTCTTTGGATCCTGTCTGTTTGAGGTGTGGAGAGGCAGAGGGAACGTTCCTCCATATTTTTTTGAGCTGTGGGAAACTGTATCGGTTCTGGGAGGATGTAAGGAGAGTCATTAAACGGGTAACTAACACCCAACAGGACCTTGGACCTGACCTCTTTTTGCTCCAACACTCTACTCTCCCAGTCTCAATCTAGAAAAGATACCTTGTGAAGTTTATGGTAATGGTGGTGAGGACATGTATCCCACTTTGTTGGAGATCTTCTTCCCCTCCTGGCATAAGTATGTGGGTGAGAAAATTGAATGACTTGAGATGCTGATGGCAGATCTGAAAGCATCTCTCAACAATAGGTACTCGGAATTTTTTGGCACTTGGTATCAGTGGAGCGATTTTAAATCTTCTTCGGAATACTTGTCCCTCTTGGTTGAGGAGTAGTTTGCTGGTGGTGTTTATTGCAGGGACCCCCCTCGGGGACCTGGACCTTCCTTTCCCTCCCTTCTTTCTCCCTTTTCCCTCTTTTCCCCCTCACCATTACACCCTTATTCTCTTCTCCTCTAGCTTTCTTTCCTTTTCCTTTTCTTTCTTCCTTTTTCTTTTTTTCTTTTTCTGCTTTTCTTTCGTTGCTATGCCTACCAGGCTTTTTCTCTTTTCTATGCCTAGCTTCGATAAAATTTCACTTGGTTTACATTGTTTAAGGTTTAAGGGACAACAGTAGGTTATTGGTTCCATAAGACTAAATATGAAAACAGTCAATTAGGATTTACTACATGATAGTATGTGAGCCTCTGACGTGTTTGCATAACGAACTTTACTATAATTTGTAAGATGTTTACTTTGTTCTGTGTTTTTGGAAATTGATAAATAAAGAATAAAAAAAAAAAAAAAGAAAAGCACTAAAAACTCAATGATAAAAACCCTGCATGTAACCTAATCTAGCTACGGTAATTGGTGTAGAATTGCTGCAGAAGATCTGAAACAAAAAAAAAGAACTTAGCTTGTGTGTCACATGCGTTTTTTTGTTTGTTGACAGACAAGAATACATGAAGCTTCTATTCACTCATACCCTACAAATTATTAAAAGCACCATGAACGACTAAATGTAAAAAGCTACATGAGTATGAGCCCTGAGATCATTTGGAGCCCACACTAATGATTGGTCTTATCTATAGTGATACCAAAGCAGTACACATAGCTTTCTTCAGGAGTTGGTGTTTGAAATAGGGCAGAATGTAAACACTGTTAGTTTTCCCAGGTACATAGTCATGCATCCATTATATAAAATTGTATTATGCACCAAATTCTGTCCATGGGGATCATTTCTGGGCTGATCATTTGTAATGGACAGAAGGGTGGGCAGATTACTAGTGAATGGTTCATCTAAGGCAGAGGTTCCCTACTCCAGTCCTCAAGGCACACCAACAGTGCAGGTTTTCAGGATTTCCTTAGAAATTGGAATCATCCCCAGTGCAGGTGATTCAATTATCACCTGTGCACTACTAAGGAAACCCTGAAAACCTGCACTGTTGGTGTGCCTTGAGGACTGGAGTTGGGAACCTCTGATCTAAGGCCACATACACATGTGGAGTATTTGGTGAGTTTTTACCTCAGTACGTACGTGTTAGGCTAGTTTCCCACCTGTATTCCGTTTTGTTACGGTGGAAAACACTTCGGACTGCATCCGCTTTTTTGGTGAAACCAGATGCAACAGCAGTGATGTTATACCCGATGTGATCCTTGCTTGCATCCGTTTTTTGCCGGATCCGTGGAAAAGTTTTTAATACTACATGCCTAGATAGACAGTCTCCCTCTGCTTGTTCACGGGTTCGCTCATTAAGATTCATGTATATGCACTTACTAGCATTGGCCAATCACAGGCGCTCACTCTCTGTGAGAGTGTCTGTGAATGGCTGTTACATTCAGACTGCACTCCCACAATCTGTAATAGTGTCTGTGGGTATGGCAACTAGCCTGCCCTCATAGTGTGTAAAATAAATATGCGATGGGAAAAAAAATGCATACACCTTCACTGCATTTTTAATTTTCAGCACAGATAAAGTGTACAGGTGCAGACTGCCACCCTCAGCTGCCTAGTTTTACCTAGGCTGGCAAAATAATGTGTGGGCTTCGCCCTATTTATAATTGTCAGCCAAGGTAAAACTAGGCAGTAGGGGGCTAGTATTCTCAGTGTGGTAGGGCCCATAGTTATTGGGCCCCATCACACTATAGAATAGCAGCACACAGACGCCCCAGAATTTGTCGTATTCATTAGAAGCACCAAATTCTGACGTTTTACCTGGCTCTTCCAATTGTCCTGAGGCTGGTGGCAAACTGGGTAATAAGTGGTTAAGGCCAGCTGAATATTTCCAGCTGGCACTAAGCTCAAGATTAATAATGTCAGGCCAATGTTAGACCCGGCCATTATGAATCTCTTGTAAATTATCATTATTATAGCGCCATTAATTTCATGGCACTTTACATGTGGAAAGGGTATATAAACCTATCATATATCATGTATATTTCTTTGCTTTTCTCCCCACCCACCTGGTTTAAAAACCGAATAAGGTGTTGCCGCAGTAAGATTAAGCTTGTCTCATAAACTTGATCATGAGTCTGTATATAGTTTTGTATATAACACTGTATATAACACTGTAAATATTGTAAGTAATTGTTTTATATATTCCTGTCTTTTCCAGCGACATTGTGATCAAGGCCACTAGTTGGCGTAAACGTTGTGTTCAGTCACTTCACTCCAAACTTTCACCTAAGCAACATTTCAAGCATATGTGTGCAGTGACTTTAAATTATTATTGCTACGGGGGTCTTCGGATCTGTTCACTTGCACCGTAGAACAACCCCCACAATTGAGTGCTGGCCATCCCTATTCAGCACTAAATAAATGCACCGCACAGGACAGATGCCCCAGAGGGCCTGGCTGCACCCTGCATAAAGATTTAAAAAAGTACAATACAAAATTATATTAAATATGAATGAACAGTGGCTGCTTTTACTGAGTTCTTCTGAAATTATGTCAATTTTTGTGAATTATTTTTGAATATAGTGTTAGGGAATTGGAAGTGTGAGGACACTTGACGTTGGGTTACAAGCTTGGGCCAAAATATCTACCAATACCTCACATTACTATTCATACTATACACATTTTATATAATTTTTTATTGCAGATGCCTTAAGGGGTGAGTTATTTAGAACTGGATTCTGGGCATGTGACTCACCGTGGCCGGGACTCCGGTTTAGACAGGCGTTTGCTTCCTCCTCCTTGTCACGGGTGGACTGCGCCTGCCGGTAGTGGGGTCCGGTGGTGCAGATCAAAGAGTGAAGACGTCTTTACTGGAACAGATTAAGGGGTTAATTTGTCGTGAGGCCACCTATGAGAGATTCGGTGACTGTACCGACGCTGCGGGGCCTCCGGGGGATGGAATGCAGCAAGATGAAACGCTTCCCACAGGCTGAGCAGTGATCCCCGGAGCCAGGAGCTGCACAAGATGTTCTGAGGCAGCTGCGGTTACCTTAGTGCGTGGTGAAGAAGGTTCTCACACTCCCACTTCCTTGGAGGCTTTGGTAGTCCAATCGTGGGAAAAAGTCTTTGGTCCGCCCCCATGGTTGATTCGAGCAATCAGGGCGGACAATGATTTTGGCGCCTTTGCCTTTAGCCCTCCCACGAAGAGGGGCGGTGGCTCACCCCTGGGCTTGCACGTGGCGGATCCTCATGGCGGGGACGCCATCTTTGGGCGCCATCTTGGCCCAATGGTGAAAAGGCGGGAAAAGTTCTATTAGGGACGAACAAAGTCCAAATTATTGAAATAAAGTCTTTTAAGCACATAACACCCGTTAAGGAACGGGCCTGCTCGTATCCTGTTCGTGACGCCAAATTCTGACTCACCGTGGCCGGGACTCCGGTTTAGACAGGCGTTTGCTTCCTCCTCCTTGTCAGGGGTGGACCGCGCCTGCCGGTAGTGGGGTCCGATGGTGCAGATCAAAGACGTTTTTACTGGAACAGATTAAGGGGTTAATTTGTCGTGACGTCACCTATGAGAGATTTGGTAACTGTACCGACGCTGCGGGGCCTCCGGGGGATGGAATGCAGCAAGATGAAACGCTTCCCACAGGCTGAGCAGTGATCCCCGGAGCCAGGAGCTGCACAAGATGTTCTGAGGCAGCTGCGGTTACCTTAGTGCGCGGATAAACAGTTCATAAGAAGGCACGGACACTGTAAGTCTCTGTAACGGGTTCTTTACTGTAACCAGCAGGCAATACATGGTATACAGTTTACGGGTAGTAGACCGGGTGGACTCAGCAGTAATACGTGTCCCTGAGAGATCCGCAGTGTTCCTCCGTTCTATCTAGTTTCTGTGCCATTGTCGCCCAGGAATACCAGATCGGGTACAGGGAGGCTGCTTGAATGCCCTATCCGGGGTATACGTTCCGAATGCTTTGGGGAGCCTTGGGTCCCTTGGTGGGTACACTGCTGGTTAGACGACTGGAATTTGGCTGGTGATGGGGGCTCCTTTAGAGCGGTCCCTCCACTCTTCTGGTTCGCATAGCAGAGCTGAACTGCCGCTGACTTCGGTCCCAGCAAACCGGCTGTAGGTCGGGCACGGGAGTTTTTGGGAACCCGTGTTGTGAAGCCCGTAGATCGGTTGGTAATGCACCGGGAGTAATGGTGCTCAACCGTGGTGTCGGTAGGGAGATGGCAGGTAGAAGGTGGCCAGGGGGCCGCACGAAACTGTGCAACCCCCTCTCCTAGGTTGCAGAGCTGCGAATTCTGCAGAGGTCTTCTAAGTTGCTGCTACACTCCCAGACTAGACTCTTCTGGACTGATTGTGTTAAACTTCCACTACACACTCCGCCCACCAGGACCTGATTGGTTCTCTATGCTAGGTGATGCATGTAGGGTATGGATCTCTAAGTTAACCGTGTGACTGCTGGGTCAGAGAATATTGCTGCTGCTTTTGTGGCTGCAATACCCTCCTGTGACGCACTAGGTGCGGGGCGCCACACATGCACAGACTAAAATTCTTGATCTGGATGCAACGGGATCCGGAGTCTGCAGGAAACGGGTTAAATAGATAAACATTTTAATTCAACACGGAGTGCCACTGATCTGGGGGTTCCCGTTTTTTGTCACGGACACCAAAATCGCAACAAAATGTAGTTTTGGTCTCAGTGCAAAAACCGGTGACACCTGGACCAGGGGCAAACGGAAAGAACTGGATGCACCAGCAAGTGCCTGTGGCCTTGTTTCAAAGTCAATGGGGTCGAAAATGGATCCGGGTACATACAGTTTCAGCTATATTCACACTGATGCCCAAAACCACCAGCCTGAGGCCGGCTTCACAGCACGGTTTCTTGCTTTCAGGCTGTGTCGAGCGTTTTGCTGCATGCACCGGACGCAGCCTGATAGCTCCGGAGAAAACAGAACCGGAGGGTTTATATTCCCTCTGATTCTGTTTTCTGCTGGAATCATCAGTGCGCACTGATGCCGCTGTCCAGGCCCTGAAATTTCAAAATCTGAAATGTCAGCTGGGTTCTGAAATGTCAACTGGGAGCTCTCCAGGTGCTGGAGCTCAGCGCCGACCGCCGCTGAACTTCAGCACCAGGCGTCCGGCAGCCGGATCCGATTTTCTGTTGGGTCCGATTTTGTCAGATTTTTGCCCTGAACACGAAAATCCTGCAAGCTGCGATTTTGTGTATGGGACAAAAATCTAATGCAGTCTGATGCTGCTGGACAGTGACAAAACTGGATGGCTAATCACTGCCATCCGCCCCTATAGGCATGCATTAGAACAAAATCGGGTTTGGGGCTGTCAGGTTCACACCGGACAGCCCCAGACCCGAAAAAAATGTGGTGTGAAGCTGGCATTACACATAATGAGTGAGCTCAGCACTATCAGATAAGCAGCACACTTTATAAAGCCAACTGGCCCCAATGTTAATAATGTCCATGTAGTCATCAGATGAAGTCCATTATCATCCTTCAGGTTGGCTCAACTGGTCTTGATTCTTCATTAGCAAATGTTGTTCATACAAAAGTCACATACAGTATTCTTACCAAACAGATATTCTATTTATGATACATGTATCAAGATTATATTAAAATTAGGAAAAAGACAATAAAAATTATAATTTCTTCCACGCATTCCTGAGACCCAGTTCACACTGTTGAGTTTCACTTATATTTTCTTTTTGTGGATAGATCACACACCCGTTTTAAGGTACAGTTACACGGTACGATATCGTGAACGATATCGCTCAAACATCATGGGTTTGGAGTCGTTCAAACGACATTGTTAGTACGCGTTGCGTGTGACACTGAGATACGACTACGATAAATCGATGGATCGCTGATCGCAGATTTGAGAACATGTTCTAAAATCAGACGAGCATCATTCAGCCAACCTGCTGCATCGTTCTGTGTGACACCGCAATAACGATGTCGTTAACGACTTCGCCTATTCACATCAGTGAACAAGTATCGTTCTCTGGGTTGTGCGAATGATAGCAGCTCGCCACATCGTTGGTGCATCGTTCACGATATCTAGCCGTGTGAAATCTCACCAATGATGTCAAAACGATGTCCTAATGACCGCGCTTCCCTGAGATCGTTGGTGAGATCTTAACGACATTGAAGCGTGTAATGGTACCTTTAGTTTATGGCCCTTTGCATGTGTCCATTTTTCTTCCACATCAAACTTGATGATTCAAGTGAATGAGTTGACAATAATAAAACCCAGACACAACACATGGATGCCCTCCCTGTTGCATCCGTGTGCAGTCCGTTTTTATTTAACTAATTTTAGAAGCTTGGGGAACCTCCATCACTTTTTCTTTCACCCAAGGTTCGGATGCATGAACCAAAAACAGGTGAAAATCTGAATATCAGATAGAGCTTAATGAAAGAAAAATACCTGAAGTTTGTATTTGGCGACATAACGTTCTTGTGTCTGGACCAATGAGAACTATTGTCAAAATGGCATTAGCTGTGATAAGAGTATTTTACCAGTTTCCACTGCAAAATTGTAGAGCCGGTTCAAAGGACACAAGGAAGACTAAGTTCACATGTCCTGTCATCATCCTTTAGAATGAATTCTGCAGAAATTCGTTGGAAAAAAAGTTGTACAGGATCCGTTTTTTAACATTGGAGTCTATGGAGATCAGACAAGTAATCTGATTGCTAGTGATCCTTTTCAAATGTAAGAAAAATGGATGTCTAACTAGCAATCTGTTAACAGATCTGTTCTCCATAGACTTCATTGTTAAAAAAACAGAACCGGCAGAAATCCCTTATTGACCAAAGGGCAAAAAAAAGTTGTGTTTGCACAAATTTTTTTTCCAATGGATCTCTGCAGGATCAGTTCTAATGGACGATTACTGGACATGTGAACTCAGCCTAATGCCTTGATGTTGCCCCTTGAATAGTTTGGCACAACTTCGAGATGCACCCAATGAATGTGAGCAATCCCATACTTTGAGATCTCTTCTAGTATCAGTTTCCATCTGGCATTTCATAGTTATACTGGAGGGGAAAAGCAGCTGGATGGTCATATATACAGTAGTGGGAAGCTTTACTCATGATACGAGAGGCTGATAAAGAACCAAGCGGTGAAATTTTTGGAGTACCCACCAATCGGTTAAAACTCAAAATTCCCCCCCAAAAATAAGTAACCCAAATATGAAATGATTAATCGTAACATTGAAAACAATATACACACTTAACCTTTAACACAGGAACAACCAGTATGTTTAATGTGCTGTCATAGTGAATTATTGTTACGACTTGTCAGTTTGCCAAATACAGCGGGATTTCCCGCTAATGATCAATCAAACATGTAATAAATTTTCCTAATGATTTGCTGTGATGGATGTAAGGGTTAACAATCATTTCCAATCACTGTCTATGGTTGTCAGTAAACGGGCAGCTTTGAAGTCAAGAAAGTGCTATTTCTAATACACTTTACCCTGTAGCATCTCACTAAGAAAAAATATAACAAATTAATAACCTATATAGACTAAGACATTATAAGTAATCGTCATAAGAAACGTGGTGTGTTTTCTTAAAAAATCATTTATTTATATTGAAAATACAAAGAAACTTTGGTTGACCTTTTTTTTTGCAAAATGCATACATTTAAATAAAGGGATTCTTTAATAAAGAATTATATAGCACATGTAAAACATTTCATATATTTAAAAAGGTACCAAATAAGAGAAATCCAGTTTCTGAAGAAATTGGCAAATCAGACAAAGCCTTATGAGATGCAATGCTAATACTGAGAATTGTATACAACACTCAAGATCCTCTGGATACAAGATGAAAGGGAATGTCCTGGTGTGCGAATAAACATAATTCATATGAATCAATTCCCTGCATCATTAAGAATAAGCAGTTCACATGGGAACGTAACTAGCTCTCAGGCTATGTTCACACTGAGTTTTTTTAGCGGATTTTCCTAAAATCTTCTTTAAAAAACGCTCGGAAATCTCTTTCTATTCATTTATTCTATGTGGATCCGGTGTTTTCAGAGCATGAATGGACTGGAAACTTTCCAAATCCTCCTTCAATTATCAAAACTCCTCAAAATATTTGTATTTCCAAAAAGTCTTAAGTATGTACAGACCCTTATATAGGGGCGTTCATACCAGGTTTTTTTTTTCCCTGAACATGAAAATGTCCGGTCGGAAAAAAAACAACTGATGTTCCTTCTTTGAAGGAGATTCTGATGGAATCTGGTTCAAACTAGGATCTTCTCAATCAAGAGGCTAAAGCCCACGTTACACATAGCGATGTTCCACCGACCCAACCGGACCGGGATTGCTGGAACATCGCTATGTGATTGCTGGTGGGATGCCAAACAGGCAGATCTCACCAGCGATCACCTAGTGATGCGCCAACACCCGACGGTCGCTGGGATCGGTCAGGGTGTCCGGTGCACACCGGGTGTCGCTGGTTGTTGACCCTTCACACATGGTGATGCATGAGTGACAGCGGCAGACCAACGATGGAAAAATGGTCCCGGCCATTCCGCAACGATCAGCGAGCTCATCGCTGGTCGTTGCGGCATGTCACACGCAGCGGCGTCGCTTGCGACGTCACAAACCCTGTGACGTTGTTACCAATATCACTATGTGTAACCCAGCCTTAAGGCTTTGTTCACCCAGGGAGTTTTTGGGCTCAGGTTTTGCACTAACCTATGCTAATCTTAACCTAAATTTTTGTTCCCCTGCAAAACCTATGTGGTTCTGGGATAAGATGTCCACACATATTGGTTTCATTTCATTGCAGAAAGCGTCAACACCCCAGGTTTTGGTAGAGAATGAGCTTGTCAAATGTTTGCTGCATTTGTGCAGCGTTCTCTGGTAAAAACGAGGTAAAAAGGCAGCAAATCTCCTGCTGAGAAATCAGGAGAAACTAGAAACCCCTAAGGCTTTGATAAACGCAAACACCAATGTGTCTGGACATAGCCTAAGAAGAAAAACTTCAGGAAAAAACAACTGTTCCAAAAAAAAAATCCTTTCTAAAAAATGTTTCCTTAGGTTCTGCTTGGAAACCATAAAACGTCTATAAACACTAAGTAAAGGCTTCCCAAGAGGTTTTTTAGAAGTTTTTTGGAGCAAAAAACTACAAATTCTCCTCAAAACCTCCGAACTCCTTAAAGACAGGAGATTTCGCAGCTTCTTCCGCATAAACGTCCAATAAAACATAGTGTGTACATACCCATGGGCTGAGGTTACATGGAGCATTTTGGACTGTAGTTCTTTTCGCATTTTTAACTATTTAATGACTTCTATAGTCCAGAAAGATGGAAAGAAAGTACCCCCCCCCCCCCAACATCTGCTCCATTCTAGTCTCCAGGTCGCCCCCTTCACTCATGGTGATGGCTGGGATCAGTATCACATGTTCCCTGGGAGGTAATGGCAGTTTATAATTGGAGACATTGAGTTCTTCTAGAGTCCACTGTTTCCTCCTATGCCCACCAATCCTCGCCCATGCCAGTGTGTGAACACACTAATGGAAGACACTTTGGAATGATACAAGTTAGAAGAAAATGGCCAAGAAGCAGGATGAAGAAGTCCTGAACAAGCAGGGGGTGCACACAATAATCCGACAGCAGCCTGCACTGGGCTCATCTGCTTCCATGATCCGGGCACTGCACTGGCACAGGGGTAGCGGAGTATACTTCTATCTACACATATATGTACACAGTGATTGGCACCAGTAATAGTCCGAGTCATGGAGGTGCCCGCTCACTTGTAGGAGTCCCTTCCTCTCCAGGTGCCGGTTGGCAGTGCCAGGCTGTGCGGGTGACCAGGGCCCCTGTGGCCCCTACACGTAGTTCTTCTTGTCATAGTCCCCATTGGAGGTTGGTCTCCGGGAGGCAGAGTACTTCACCGGGGGTGTCCGCTGCCCCCTCAGAGGGCAGGACAGGCATATTAGCACCCCACCGAGCAGTAAGAGGGCAGTGGCTGCCCAGCCGACATACAGGGCTGCCCCCATCTCCCTCTTCTTGGAGGCTGGCACATGGGGGTTGAAGAAGTCCTTGATGACGATGTTGGCCGTCCAGCACAGCGGGATCAGCACCAGCAGTCCGGTCACAATGTACATCACTCCCCCGGCAAACACGATGCGGCTCTTCACACTGCTGCCCTGGAAGCAGGTGGTGCACTGGGCACCGACCACTGTCACCAGGAGGGCGATCAGCCCCACGATGGCAGCCAGGACAGTGAGCGCCCTGCCAGCCTGCAGCTCCGGCTCCAGTGCCAGGATGGAGTCATACACCTTGCACTGCATCTGCCCTGTGCTCTGCACCACACACGACATCCACAGCCCTTCCCAGGTGAACTGTGCCACCACGATGTTCTGCTCGATGAAGGCAGACACCTGCCACATGGGCAGCGCACATGCCAGGATCACCCCGACCCAGCCAATGATGCAGATGGACAGACCAAAGATCTCCAGAGCGAATGCCCCCATGTTCTGCTGTGCGGTCAGTGCTGCTCTCAGGGGTGACAGTGTGCCCGCAGCTGCCAATGCACATCTGAGTCCACAGCCTCTCGCCTCCTATTAAGTAGCTCTCCAACTTCAGACCAGCCTCGCCCCAGGGCTGCCCACTCATCCAATCAGGGGCTCCAGCATCTGCAGACCACCAATCAGGCTGTGGTCAGGGTCTGCCTAGTCAGATGTGTAGTGACTAATGTAGGATGGGCTGGGGGTGAGGGGGCTCCTGGTGGAGGGAGGAGGAGGACCAAGAACACGGAGGACAGAAAGGAATAAGGAAAAAACGTGTGTACTGTGGTCTCAGGAAGGGTGACCCATACTAGAAGATGTGTCATGTCCCACAAATCCGGGGAATCCCAGCACTGTGCCCCACCAGACATGTCAGGGCACACTAGAACTTGTCATAGACCATCACTGAAAGTCCTAACCCTACAACCGGAATCACACCAGTCATATCATGCCAGCCTAACCCTACAACCTGTGCCCCACCAGTCATATCATGCCAGCCTAACCCTACAACCTGTATCACACCAGTCATATCATGCCAGCCTAACCCTACAACCTGTGCCCCACCAGTCATATCATGTCAGCCTAACCCTACAACCTGTGCCCCACCAGTCATATCATGTCAGCCTAACCCTACAACCTGTGCCCCACCAGACATGTCAGCCTAACTCTACAACCTGTGCCCCACCAGACATGTCAGCCTAACTCTACAACCTGTGCCCCACCAGACATGTCAGGGCAGACTAGAACTTGTCATAGACCATCACTGAAAGTCCTAACCCTACAACCGGAATCACACCAGTCATATCATGCCAGCCTAACCCTACAACCTGTGCCCCACCAGTCATATCATGCCAGCCTAACCCTACAACCTGTGCCCCACCAGTCATATCATGCCAGCCTAACCCTACAACCTGTGCCCCACCAGTCATATCATGCCAGCCTAACTCTACAACCTGTGCCCCACCTGACATGTCAGGGCAGACTAGAACTTGTCATAGACCATCACTGAAAGTCCTAACCCTACAACCTGTATCACACCAGTCATATCATGCCAGCCTAACCCTACAACCTGTGCCCCACCAGTCATATCATGCCAGCCTAACTCTACAACCTGTGCCCCATCAGACATGTCAGGGCAGACTAGAACTTGTCATAGACCATCACTGAAAGACCTAACCCTACAACCTGTATCACACCAGTCATATCATGCCAGCCTAACCCTACAACCTGTGCCCCACCAGTCATATCATGCCAGCCTAAGTCTACAACCTGTGCCCCACCTGACATGTCAGGGCAGACTAGAACTTGTCATAGACCATCACTGAAAGTCCTAACCCTACAACCTGTGCCCCACCAGTCATATCATGTCAGCCTAACTCTACAACCTGTGCCCCACCAGTTATATCATGTCAGCCTAACTCTACAACCTGTGCCCCACCAGACATGTCAGGGCAGACTAGAACTTGTCATAGACCATCACTGAAAGTCCTAACCCCCTCAACTTGTGTCCCAACAGTCATATCATGTCAGCCTAACTCTACAACTTGTGCCCCACCAGACATGTCAGGGCAGACTAGAACTTGTCATAGACCATCACTGAAAGTCCTAACCCTACAACCTGTATCACACCAGTCATATCATGCCAGCCTAACCCTACAACCTGTGTCCCACCAGTCATATCATGCCAGCCTAACCCTACAACCTGTGCCCCATCACTCATATCATGTCAGCCTAACTCTACAACCTGTGCCCAACCTGACATGTCAGGGCAGACTAGGACATGTGTGGCGCCCCTGCGGGTATTAGCCACAGTATAAGATCATAATAGTTGCACTCACTTAGAAAGCCATGCCACTGCACTACCACCTTTGGCCAGTAGGGGGAGCTCCAGAGACACCAGAGACTTCCCTAGAGATAAAACACTGGTTTGAGGTAAATTTTCAGACAGTTGGAGCCAGGAGCTCAGAGTGACAGGAGCTGCATTGAGTTCCTGAGGACTGGCTGACAATTTCCAGGGCCAAGCCATCGGTCTGAGGAGGAGAAAACTGATAAGAGGAACACTTTCAGAATCGGGTAGCATCATTATCTACCCTAGATAAAAAGCGCAGATACGGATACCGGATCCGTGGCTGCATTAGTTATATACAATACAGCAACCGGAAAACGTGAGGTAACAACAAGCTTCACAGGGCCAGACACAGCAACATACTAAGAGTTCAGCAGTACTCCCGGAGGGGGTAAGCAGAGAGACAAAGGACTCAAGTTGCCTGTTGAGTGGGACCCAGAGAGGACAGATTTGGGCCGGCAGCCAGTTCACACACGGCAGCAGGGCCACATAGACAGCGCAAGCAGGAGGTAAAGGACCCGGTGGGGCCTGAGCAACTGAACCCCTATTGCAGACTCCGGAGACGGGACTTGTTGTATTATAGTTTGGTTGAAAGTAAACCAGTTAAACCTCATCTGTGCCTCAGCCTCTGATTTAACAGCTACCATCTATCCAGGATTGGGACCATCACCGCTGAGAGAATTTGCTGTGAATCAAGTAAGTGTCTGTGCCCTTAACATCTCCTCACCATACTTCCATCTTCATCCATCATTAACTTTAACATCACCTGTCCAGGGGACCCTACAGCCCTACCCGGAAAAGGGCTATACCATCTCAGCTGCCTCTCACCATCATCCCCTGGCCAGTACAAGGCAGCGGTGGCCATATATAGCCACATTATTCTGGGTGGCGTCACGACAATAACATCTACAAACTTTATAAATTATATAAACTTCTAAATCCCCTGTAAATACCCCCTTTTAGGAGTGTGCCAGCCTGGGGCCACGGCCTGGGTCCAGCCACCAGTGACTCCCCCAAGGAAAGGGACCCTGCGCCGGGTATCCCGGTCCCCTAAGCTGGGCGGCACATCTCTCTTTGGCGTCACGAACAGGATTTACCGTACCTGGTTAAATCGGGTACTGTGTGCCGTGATTAATGCCGAAAATTGTGAGAAAATCCGAGAAAAATTGACTTTTTTATCAAAAAGTGATTTTCCCATTGGAAACCATTGAAATAGACTTTTCCCCATTGACTAACATTGAAACAAAATGGCCGCCAGCCTCTGAGGTAAAATTGCATCATCACTAATTACCTCATAACTGCCACAGCACGAGACTGCTATTTGAACTGTGTCATAGCCCTGAGCTCTGATCTGACTGAAAAATTTCAGATTCCGCCATTACTGAGCTCACGGCGAGCAGAAGCAGCAGGGGGCGTGTCTTTGTGGGCGGTACCAAGCTGAGAGCTCTGACGTCTGCAAAAGGGGAAAACCAATCCTGCTGCACAGCGGAACGATTATACGCCATCCCGACGGAGGCAGAGGACCGGAAGGGTCCGGATTAACTAAGGGGGCGCAACATGTCGCAGCACGGAGACGCCGAAACACCCGGCGACACAAATGCAGCTGAAGCACAAAACAAAGCATCCGGCAGCGCAGCGGCGCAAGGTGCAGCGCCCATTATGCCGATGTTGATGCCATATACCCCAGGTGCTCCATGGCTTCCAGTGTATGAAGGTAAGCCTAATACTTTTGATGATTTTAAAGAAAAACTGCTGGCCTATTTAAACATGTTTCCAATGGCAGAAGCTCAGCGTGTCGGTTTGCTGATGGCACAATTAAGTGGTAATGCCAAGCGAGAAGTCACAGCATGGTCCGCTGATCTAAAAGACACTGCTGAGCATATTCTAGCTGGATTAAAGGCAGTATTTGAAACTACTGCTGGTAGCAAAGCAAAGACCAAATTCTTCAATTGCAAACAAAAGGCCAATGAGAGTGTGAGAGACTTTGCCCTGAATTTACAGGAGGCCCTTAAAGCGCTTACACTGGCTGAACCAATGTTTAACACTGGCGCTGATAAATTGTTAAAAGATCAATTCATTGAGGGACTATTAACCCCTTCCCATCGAGGGCATGCGAGTATGCTGACTTTCAAGGACCCTGAAGTGACATTTGCCCAGTTAAAGGAGAGCGCTATTCGTCTCCAGCAGGCAGAGGCACTTTGGGATCAGGATCCTGAGCCATCCATTACAGAAACCCCTCAACAACAGAGAGTGCCAGTGACATCAGTTAAGCCCCTGGAGGCCAGTGCTAATGATGCTTTCCAGCAAAAGCTTGACTCTCTAACAGACATTGTCACCTCAATGGCTAAAACCATGCAGGAAATGAGAGAATCACAGACTACACCCAAGATGGAGTTGGCGAACCGCAGAGAGGATATTCCCTGGATGAGACCCCAGAGATACCCAGCGTGGAGAGGACGACCCAACGACCGTTACCAGCTGGATGGACAGCCTATTTGCCGCCGTTGCCGGAAGCCAGGCCACATCGCCCGCAATTGTGATTTAAACAAGGATCCCCTGGGAATGCGGGCCGCTTCGCAGGAGTGAACTTTCAAGGCCCAACATCCTGGCACGACAAGTACGTCGGAGGACGTCCCATTATCCCCATCGTGCTGGACGGTATTCCCCTCAATGCCTTGTTGGACACAGGTTCCCAGATTTCATCTATACCACATATCCTTTATAAGAGGTACTGGGCAGATTCAGACATTGATAAAAGACCATCTAATGTTGAGCTAAGTATATATGCTAGTAATGGAAAATTGGTACCACAAGTAGGATTTAGAGAGATGACCATTAAGATTGGTAGAGCAGAATTAAAGAATCAGGGTATCATAATTGTTGATGTTAACCGACGGGAACCTTTTGTATTGGTAGGTATGAATGTTTTAGAAAATTGTTTTTCCGAGGTTATTACTATTTTACAGCAATTTGCGGAAACTGCCCAATCCTGCCAGCAGAGAATTCTCCGGAGAGAGATAAAAGCATTGGTGCTGAAGCAACAAGTAGAGGTTGCAGGTGGAGAAATCGGCAGTGTGAGGGTAAGTGACCCAACTCCTATAGTAATACCTCCAAAAACTGAAATGCTGGTATGGTGTAGAGCAGCCATTGGTATTAAAGGACGAGATTACCAAGCCTTGGTAGAGCCTGTGTACACTGATAGTAGACCCACGATATTACTGGCTAGAGGAATAGTCGAGGTACACAGGGGAAGAGTGCCCATACGTCTTTTGAATTGTGGAGAGGAAGAGGTCACTTTACCAAGGTACGCTACAATGGCCAAGCTATACACTGTTGACAACAATGCCATCATAGCCATTGGGCCCTTGAATCCGTCATGTCAGGCGGACGACAATGGTTCAAGTGGAGAATTAGAAGATTGGTGTCAGCAGCTGCATATAGGTACAGATTCAACACCTACCCACCAAAAACAAGGGTGTACCGACTAGTAGAAGAATATGAACGGGTCTTCAGTAAACACCCATTAGACTTCGGACAGATTAAAGGGGTAGAACATACAATTCCTACCGGTAACCACCCACCAATAAAAGAGAGATATAGACCCATACCGCCCGCTCATTATCAATGTGCTAAAGACATGCTGAGGGAGATGAAACAGGCCGGGGTAATAAGAGACAGTTGTAGCCCCTGGGCAGCCCCTCTGGTAATAGTTAAAAAGAAAGACGGAACCATGAGAATGTGCGTAGACTACCGGAAGATTAATCACATTACCCATAAAGACGCCTACCCCTTACCTAGAATTGAAGAGTCATTAGCCGCTTTAAGATCTGCTAACTATTTTTCCACCTTAGACTTAACAAGTGGGTATTGGCAAGTCCCTGTGGCTGAGGAAGATAAAGAGAAGACAGCATTTACCACACCAATGGGTCTCTGTGAATTTAATTGTATGCCATTCGGACTCTGCAACGCACCCGGTACCTTTCAGCGATTGATGGAATGCTGTCTCGGACACAAGAACTTTGAAACCGTCCTTCTGTACCTAGATGATGTAATAGTCTACTCAAAGACTTACGAACAACATCTACAAGATCTGGCAGAAGTGTTCGAAGCCTTATCCCGGTATGGTATGAAGATCAAGCCATCAAAATGTCACCTTCTAAAGCCAAAGGTACAATACCTGGGACACGTTGTAAGTTCAGAAGGAGTAGCACCGGATCCCGAGAAAGTAACCGTAATAAGGGATTGGCCAAGACCTACAAGCGTGAAACAGGTGAGGCAATTCCTGGGACTGGTGGGCTACTATCGTAGATTCATCCAAGGGTTCACCAAGCTAGCAGCACCTCTACAAGACATCCTGGTAGGGCAGTCGAAGAAGCCTTCAAACCGCAATCCTCCGTTCCAGTGGAGTGATGAGAGGGAAGATTCTTTTGAAAAGTTGAAGAAGGCATTGACCGGAGAAGAAGTTCTGGCATACCCCGATTACCATCAACCTTTCATCCTTTACACAGATGCCAGTAATGTGGGACTGGGAGCAGTACTATCTCAGAAGCAAGGAGGAAAGGAGAAAGTCATCGCCTTTGCAAGTAGAAAGCTCCGGCCTACTGAAAGAAATCCTGAAAATTACAGCTCCTTCAAGTTAGAACTACTGGCAGTAGTCTGGGCTGTGACTGAGCGTTTCAAACACTACTTGGCAGCTGCAGAATTCACCGTCTATACTGATAACAACCCATTGACCCACCTGGATACAGCCAAGCTAGGTGCGCTGGAACAGCGATGGATAGCCCGGCTGTCTAATTACAACTTCGTGATCAAGTATAGAGCAGGCCAAAAGAATGGAAATGCAGACGCCTTATCCCGGATGCCGCACTTGAGAGACGTGGAAGAAGAACCGGTAGAACTTGAAGAAATTGAACTACCCGCCTTCCATCGTCCCAAGGTAGGACAGTATCAATCCAGTGCCTACCAGAAACATCAACAGGTGAATCTCAACCATTAGCACACCACAGATGGGCTGACACTCAAGACAGCAATCCAGCTGTGAAGTTGGTGAAAGAACTTCTGACTGAGCAAAGTGCGTATCCCAATGAAAATGCACCGAAAGAGACACATCAACTCTGGAAAGAGAGAGGCAAAATGTTCCTGTACCAAGGAAAGCTGTGCAGAAGATATACCAATCCAAAAACGCATGAGCTAGTATGGCAGATCATTGTGCCTAAACAAGATGTAAAAATGGTCCTAGAAGCTTATCACAATGGTGCTGGTCACTTCGGGTGGAAAAAGCTAGAAGTACTTTTAAGAGAAAGATTCTACTGGGTTGGAATGAGAAGATCAATTGAAGAATGGTGCAGAAACTGTGGTCCGTGTAACCTCAGAAGAAAAGATCTAAAAAACCAAAGAGCACCACTCCAGCCTATAGTTACCAAGCAACCACTTGAGCTCGTAGCAATAGACCACGTGAAATTGACACCAAGCTGGTCCGGCTATGTCTATGCTTTAACCATCGTGGACCATTACTCACGCTTCCTGGTAGTAGTGCCCGTGAAAGATCTCACTGCAAAGACAGCAGCTAAGGCGTTCCAGACATACTTTTGCAGACCCCATGGATATCCGGAACAAGTACTCGCAGACCAAGGTACAGCATTTGAATCAGAGATCTTCAGAGAATTTTGCAATATGTATGGCTGCAAGAAGATCCGTACAACAGCCTATCATCCGCAAACAAATGGCTTATGCGAAAAAATGAACCATATTGTAATCGATCTCTTAAAGACTTTACCAGAGACAGAGAGAAATCTATGGCCAGAGAAATTGCCTGATTTGGTAGACCTCTATAACAATGTCCCGGTAAGCTCCACAAACTGTACCCCAGCTTACCTTATGCGTGCAAGACCTGGAAAGCTACCAATAGATCTAGAAATGGGCATCGTAAAACCTGACGCAGAAGTGCAGGATTCCAACTGGGACTCCCTACGCCAACAACAATATCGCCAAGTGCAAGAATGCGTAGAAAGGAATCTCCAGAAAACTAGAGAAAGACAAGAGCAATACTTCAACCAGAATGCTCTAGCAACCCCATTAAAACCTGGTGATCAAGTGCTCAAGAGAAACCGTCGCACTAATAAACTGGACAATCAGTGGGAATCCGTCCCATATACAGTTTTACCAATGAGAGTGAACAATCCTAAAATGTGTCTTATAAGCAAAGATGGTGGATTAACATCAGTACTAGTGTCAAGAGACAATCTAAAACTATGTCCAGAGACATTGAAAGAAAAAGAAGTCATTCAACCTGAACCAGAAGTTATTCAACCAGTACCGGTTCAACCTGTTAACGAAAACGAAGAAGATGGAGTATATCACACCTATTTAGGAGACTTTCCTAAAACCTGGCCAACCTACAATGGTGCAGTAGTAGTTCCCATGATGGCCTTCTATCAAACACCAGAGCCTGTAATACCAGGAGCCCCAAGACCAATAGAATTAGAAGCAGACCCTGTACCACAAGAAGTCCCAAGACAGGAAGAACAAATTCCTAGTAATAATAGTCCTGGACACGGTGGAATTGCCAATCCCACAAATGTGGAATTATCCCTAGCAGAACCAGAAGTACTTACTAGGTATACGTCCACTCACACCATCACATTGAGTACACCCAGTACACAAGCGTTACGCAGATCACAGCGTAGTACTCAGGGTCAATTACCAGCAAGATATGCAGACTACCAAATGTAAATAGATATTTCAACCAGAAATATCTGAAAGGAACTTGTTTAGTTGTTAATCAGTAGTTATTAGATGTAACGTTAAAAAGCTCAGTACCTACAGAGACTATTCTGTATGAACTACTTGCATATTCTTGAACTCTTTTCTTCATTTATCAGCCCGGAGGCGGTAAATTAAAGCTCCGGAAAGACTGTTTTTTGAACATTCTTAAATTATTCATAAACTTTGTTGGAAAAATGGACGCTAATTGCAGTGCCTTTCCTAACAAATAAATAGCCCTCAAGGACAGAGCTGTATTAATGGACGCTATTTGAAGTGACTTTTTACAAGACTCTATTTTTTTAAACTTGAGTGGTTTTTGTAACTTTTTATTTATTTTTAAGACTCTGTAGATATTATCTGTTATATCTTATGTTTATTGTCCCACAGTCCCGGAGTACTGTTCTTAACTAAGGGGGAATGTGGCGCCCCTGCGGGTATTAGCCACAGTATAAGATCATAATAGTTGCACTCACTTAGAAAGCCATGCCACTGCACTACCACCTTTGGCCAGTAGGGGGAGCTCCAGAGACACCAGAGACTTCCCTAGAGATAAAACACTGGTTTGAGGTAAATTTTCAGACAGTTGGAGCCAGGAGCTCAGAGTGACAGGAGCTGCATTGAGTTCCTGAGGACTGGCTGACAATTTCCAGGGCCAAGCCATCGGTCTGAGGAGGAGAAAACTGATAAGAGGAACACTTTCAGAATCGGGTAGCATCATTATCTACCCTAGATAAAAAGCGCAGATACGGATACCGGATCCATGGCTGCATTAGTTATATACAATACAGCAACCGGAAAACGTGAGGTAACAACAAGCTTCACAGGGCCAGACACAGCAACATACTAAGAGTTCAGCAGTACTCCCGGAGGGGGTAAGCAGAGAGACAAAGGACTCAAGTTGCCTGTTGAGTGGGACCCAGAGAGGACAGATTTGGGCCGGCAGCCAGTTCACACACGGCAGCAGGGCCACATAGACAGCGCAAGCAGGAGGTAAAGGACCCGGTGGGGCCTGAGCAACTGAACCCCTATTGCAGACTCCGGAGACGGGACTTGTTGTATTATAGTTTGGTTGAAAGTAAACCAGTTAAACCTCATCTGTGCCTCAGCCTCTGATTTAACAGCTACCATCTATCCAGGATTGGGACCATCACCGCTGAGAGAATTTGCTGTGAATCAAGTAAGTGTCTGTGCCCTTAACATCTCCTCACCATACTTCCATCTTCATCCATCATTAACTTTAACATCACCTGTCCAGGGGACCCTACAGCCCTACCCGGAAAAGGGCTATACCATCTCAGCTGCCTCTCACCATCATCCCCTGGCCAGTACAAGGCAGCGGTGGCCATATATAGCCACATTATTCTGGGTGGCGTCACGACAATAACATCTACAAACTTTATAAATTATATAAACTTCTAAATCCCCTGTAAATACCCCCTTTTAGGAGTGTGCCAGCCTGGGGCCACGGCCTGGGTCCAGCCACCAGTGACTCCCCCAAGGAAAGGGACCCTGCGCCGGGTATCCCGGTCCCCTAAGCTGGGCGGCACACATGTCATAGATCATCACTGAAAGTCCTAACCCTACAACCTGTGTTGCACCAGTCATATTGTGCCAGCCTAACCCTACAACCTGAACCCCAGCAGTCACATCATGTCATCCTTACCCTATAACCTGTGCCCCACCAGACAGATAGTGCCAGCGTAACTCTACAACCTGTGCCCCACCAGTCATATCATGCCATCCTAACCCTACAACCTGAGCCCCACTAGTCATATCATGCCAGCCTTACCCTACAACCTGTGCCCCACCAGACAGATAATGCCAGCGTAACTCTACAACCTGTGCTCCACCAAACAGATAATGCAAGCCTAACTACAACCTGTGCCCCACCAGACATGTCAGGGCAGACTAGGACTTGTCATAGACCATCACTGAAAGTCCTAACCCTACAACCTGTGTCGCATCAGTCATATCATGCCAGCCTAACCCTACAACCTGTGCCCCACCAGTCATATCATGTAAACCGAACTCTACAACCTGTGCCCAATCAGTCATATCATGCCAGCCTAACTTTACAACCTGAGCCTGAGAGTTGGATGATATCGGGAGATTAGTTCAGAGATATATGAGAGGGACAGGCTTTGTAAATCAGTGTTAAGGCCCAGTCACACACACAGATAATTGTGCAGAGATTGTTCGCAGATCTCTGGTTGCAGTGAAATCATGGACACATTGTTACATTTGTACATGCCCACAAAATGGAACAATGTGTCCATGATTTCACTGCAACCAGAGATCTGGGAACAATCTCTGCACAATTATCTGTGAGTGTAACTGCGTCTTTAGTAGTTTGAATTGGATACGTTGGTGAATTGGGAGTCAGTGGAGGGATTTGCAGAGGGAGAAGTGGAGGAATAGCGAGGAGAGAGGTGGATTAGTCAGGCTGCAGAGTTAAGGACAGATTGAGAGGTGCAAGAGTGTTAGCCGGGAGGCCACAGAGGAGGAGTTTGCAGTAGTCGAGACTGTAGATGATGAGGTCATGTACCAGTAGTTTAGTAGATTGAAGGTTGAGAAAGAGATGGATTCTGGAAATATTTTTGAGTTGGAGGCGGCAGGAGATGGCAAGGGCTTGGATGTGCAGTTTGATAGACAGGGCAGAGTCGAGGGTTACTCTAAGGCAATGGACTTCAGGTGCAGGGCAAAGTGTGATGTCATTTATTGTGATAGATAGATCTGGTGAGGAGGGTGTGTGAGATGGAGGAAAGATGATGAGTTCGGTTTTGTCTACATTGACTTTTAGGAAGCGAGAGGAGAAGAAGGAGGATATGGCTGATAGACACTCCGGGATTCTGGACAGGAGAGAGGTGACATCTGGGCCAGAGAGACAGATCTGAGTGTCATCAAGTGTACTGGAAGCCATGGGACTTTATGAGTTGTCCCAGACCAAGGGTATAGATTGAAAAAAGGAGGGGCCCCAGGGTAATGGTCTGGTATACATGGGAGTTGTGGTGGTTGGGTAGTAAAGACTTGTCTGATCTGTTCAATCTTGTTGGTGAAGTGTGTTGCAAAGTCTTCTGCGGAGATACGTGAAGTAGGAGGGGGCAGTGGGGGTTAGAGGAGGGAGTTAAATGTGTTGAAAAACTGCCTGGGGTTGTGGGACAAAGAGGATATGAGGGTAATGATGTAATTCTGTTTAATAGTGGTGAGTGCTGAGTTGAATTTGAGAAGTGCTTGTGTGGCGCTCCTTAGCTAGGCGCCACAAAGAGGTATTACACTTTAAAAACATTGAGCTGCACCCATCATCACCTCAGTGGCGGGCCTGCAGCGCCGGTATCCAGATTACCGGGATCCACAGGTGGCATCACGTACTCTCTTTATCCCTGTAAATATCCCACATCTAACAAATGACAGCTAGAGCACGGAACCAAGAACCCGACCACCCGTGATTCCTCCAGTTAAATCCATCAAACCCTGGCCTGGTATCCGAGTACCCCTTACCCTGGGCTCATCATTTTATGGTGTCACGAACAGGATTGAACCAGCCTGGTAATACCAGGTGAAGTGTGCCTAAAGACTTTATTGACTGTTTGTATACTGTGGATTACAAAACCGGGCCGCCATTACATCGCCTCAGAAATTTCAACTGCGTCACCAAAGCAGGAAAAAAGAGCGGGATGATAAGCCCCGCCCCTCCGCTCTGCCGAGGAGTGACAAAGTGTAGTGGCGGGCTCCGGAAAGGCCCGAAGGACTCGCCGACAGGAGCTTCATAGTGGGTGGGCCTAAAAATGTAAAAAGAACTATGTGCTGGCCCAGGGTCGTGCCTCGGTCCCTCAGCATACATGGGCCATCCAAGAGGCACCAAAATGTCTCCCCGCCCCCCTTGCTATCAAACAACCAAGGGGGCGGGTCGAGCACCAGCCGACACCAGTTCCACACCAGTTCAGGACTATAAAAATTAAGCAGGGTGCTGTCGGAGGACAAAACGAGACACCTGGTCAGGCTCCGGACCCGTTACCCGTGTGCAGCTGTGGAACAATGGCAGTCCCCAACTTTAAACAACTAATCTGGGAGGTTGAAGAGGACATCTTAGCTGATTGTGCAATCCAGGGCGTGCTGACATTTGAGACGGACGGCGAGGACGGTACCTTTTGGAGAACGGCCCATAATGATCTCTGGGCCCAAATCCAGGAGGTCACCGAGTGGACCGTCCAACACTGGGGAGTGGAGATGGTGTTCCAGCTGAATTGGCGTCAAAGGGCTGCAGCTCAACAAAACCAGGAGCACCAGGTGACTGTGGCAACACAGACAACCCGGTAACCACCAAGCCCGTTGCTGAGCCCCTGGAACCCATTGCTATAACATCTGTGGAGCCCTGAGAGGAGGATATCACCAAAGTGGAGGATCTCATCCAGTTCCCGGAGGAGCCTGAGCTGACAGAGGAGGAGCCGATTGCAAGTGAGAGCGGCCAGGTCAGTGTCGGGGAGGAGAATCTGGAGGAGGAAGGAGCCGTCGATGGTACGGAGGAGGCCGGGCCCCGCGAGCAATGGAGGGTCGCGGTACCAGCGTTGGTTGCTGTGGTTGGAGAGAGGAGAGCGGCGCTATCTGTGGCTGACGACGGGCATACCTGGCAACCGGTAGGCCACCTGTGGTTTACCCAACCTAACCCGGATGATGAGGCCGAACGACACTGGCAGCATGAGGCCTGGTGGGCTAACGAACTAGAGACTCGCCAGGCCCATGTCCTGGCCCATAGCCAGCCCCCGTTGCCACCTGACCAACGCAAGAAGGGAGTGGTGACAACCTTCAATCTGGGCACCGGTTATGTGTTTGCCCACGGGGAAGGCCTCTATGCGGAGGTATTTGTGGATCGCCGGCATGTCGAAGAACACCTTCCACAGGGCCACCCGGACCGGGACCTGTACCATGGGGATGTAATAACCTATGAGTGCCACGCAGGTCCCCGTGGGTGGTTCGCAATCCAGGTCAATAAAGTTGAAGAATGAAAAGACCAGTGATCCGGTATTGCATTGCAAACATGTATATAGTTGAATTTATGTCTTTTCCTTGCACCACATGAAAGTAATGTGACCTGTTTAAATGCAGAACCTGATGAACATTAATCAGAGACTCGTTACCCGGTCCCCGTTGGGCCGATGTGGACTAAAATGTTATTATTGTTTGCAACGTTAAAAGTACAGAGCCTCCCGCAAGGGAAGAACATAAGTGAACATAAAGTTTTATTGTTATTTTAAAGTTACCCGGTTAACCTGTTAACAAAAATGTCCAAATGTCAACTCACACCCGGTTAACACCCGCGGACGGGTGTATTTCACCAAGGGGGTGTGTGTCACCCCTATGACTAGGCGCCACAGAGAGGTATTACACTTTAAAAACATACAGTATGTGGCATCTTTGTAGTTGTGGGTTTAGGGTTTAACCTATGGAGTCTGAATTTACATGCAACACTAGGCCACCGTAGTATAAAGGGACTGATTATTCAGTAGGTCCAAAAGGGGGTGGAGCCTAGGTTAGTGCAGGAAGACTTGAGTGACAGTTAGTTAAGTTAGTGCTGGGAAGGCAGTCAGTGAGGACGCGCCTGACAGCTCAAGTGACAGGAGGGATCCCATCTCCAAGAAGGGTCCCAGGACAGTAGGAGACGGACCAGAACCGGTTGGAGCCAGCTGGTTTAGTCTGGGGAACACCGGCGACACAGAAGCCAAGGCGGTCAGCAAACCGACGAGCCGTGGGCCCTCTGAAACCGGGTAGCCGTAGACGCCACAAGAAGGTACCTCGCCCTTCAGGTGACAGGCGGGAGTGCTCTGCAAGGGTGGTGAAAGATAGAGAAGGACAGCATTAGACCCCGAAAGACTTTTAGAAGGAACATCTGGAGACTTCAAAGGAGGACCCTGAGCTGACAACTACTACCCGTTAAACCAGACTGTACCGTGTTTCCCAATAACATCTGCCGGTACCCAGTAAAGTGGAGTTGAAGTTGAATCGGTCTCTGTCTTTCTTCCCGCCAGCGCCCGGAGGGCCTCAGCATCATCATCCCATCGGGGGGGTAAGAACAACTACTCACCTCATCCCCTCATCCTCCATCACCGCTGCCCTGAGGTAAAAGCTCCACCTGTGGGGAGCTGGACCACACTGAGCTGCACCCATCATCACCTCAGCGGCCGGCCTGCAGCGCCGGAATCCAGATTACCTGGATCCACAGGTGTCGTCACGTACTCTCTTTATCCCTGTAAGTATCCCCCATCTAACAAATGACAGCCAGGGCACGGAACCGGGAACCCGACCACCCGTGATTCCTCCAGTTAAATCCATCAAACCCAGGCCTGGTATCTGAGTACCCCTTGTCCTGGGCTCATCACTTGTTTGAATGCTGTGTAGTCTTCATGCGAGTGTGTTTTTTTCCAGCGACGCTCTGAAACCCTAGACGCTTGCCGCAGATCTTTAGTGGTGTCTGTGTGCCAGAGTTGTCTGTTGATTTGTTGTGTTCTGCCATGAACGAGAGGGGCAGCTGCATCAATAGCTGATGTGAGTGTAGAGCTGTAGAAAGCTGTGGCATTATCTGTGTCGTGGAATGAGGATATGGATGATAGCTGTAAAATAGCGTTGGAGAGTGGGTGAGCATCAAAATGTGTGAGGTTTCTGCGAGGCTGTGCGAGTTGGTGGACATGGGTGGCAGGTGAGGAGGACAAGGATGAGAAAGTGAGTAGATGGTGGTCAGAGAGGGGGAGAGGGGAGGTTGTGGGTTTAGTTAGGGAGCAGAGGCGGGTGAAGATGAGGTCTAGTGTATGTCCGTCTGTGTGTGTGGCTGTGGTGTACATTGAGAGAGGCCAAAGGATGAAGCAAGTGACAGGAGTTTGAAGGCTGTTGACCGGTGGGTGTCAATGGGGATGTTGAAGCCGCCCATTATGATAGTGGAAATGTCAGCAGAGAGAAAGTATAGGAGCCAGATGGAGAATTGGTCAAAGAAGGCAGTGGTCGGGCTCAGGCGTCGATAAATGACGGCCACTTGGAGGTTGGAGGGACAGTAGATAAGGATAGAGTATGCTTCAAAGGATGAGAGGATAAGGGACGGAGGAGGATGAATTGGGTTGAAGGTACAGTTGCTAGAAAGGAGAAGATCCACTCCTCCACCATGTTTGTTGCTAGTGCGAGGTGTGTGGGAGAAATGAAGTCCTCCGTATCACAGTGCAGCAGGGGAGGCCATGTCGGAGGGTGTCAGCCATGTTTCTGTGAGGCCCAGGAAGGATAGAGAGTCTGCGAGAGGTAAAGAGGTCATGAATGAAGTGGAGTTTTTTACAGATGGAATCGGCATTCCAGAGCTCTCCAGAGAGAAAGGGCAGTGGAGAGGGGGTCAGTGAAATGGGTTTTATATTTAAAATATTTTGGCTGTTTCTTGCAGGTGTGGGGGTGATAGGAGGGAGAAATAGTGGGGAATGTTGGATGTGGAGGTCCTGGATTGGGAGATATGTTACCAGCGGATAAGAGAAGCAAAGAGAGGGCAAGCAGGTGGGAGAATGAGAGTGGCCGGTTTGTTTTGTGTTTCTGCAGGAGAGGTGTGACACTGAGAAGCAGGTCAGCAGAGGAGCTCAGGTGGGGAAGTAAGAGGGATGGTGGGATAAATATTTGTGTTGGGAGTGATGGAGTTTGGGGGTAGTGAAAGAGGGAAAGGATTAGTGGAGCAATTACTGGCATAAGTAAGCATGGTTAAAGTGTTAGTGGGAGAGCAAAGTATTAGAGACAATCAGCAGATGGGTATAGCTGGTACCTTCCAGTTTTCTCTGGTTTATCTCTGGAATATCTCTGCAGCCCACTTATTGAAATCCCATATCATGCCAGCCTAACCCTACAACCTGTGCCTCACCAGTCATATCATGTCAGCCTTACCCTACAACCTGTGCCCCACCAGTCATATCATGCCAGCCTAACCCTACAACCTGTGCCCCACCAGTGATATCATGCCAGCCTAGAACGTGTTATAGATCATCACTGGAAGTCCTAACCCTAAAACCTGTGACCCAGAAGTCATATCATGCCAGCCTAACCCTACAACCTGTGCCCCACCAGTCATATCATGCCAGCCTAGAACTTGTCATAGATCATCACTGGAAGTCCTAACCCTACAACTTGTGACCCAGTAGTCATATCATGACAGCCTAAACCTACAACCTGTGACCCACCAGACATATAATGCCAGCCTAAACCTACAACCTGTGACCCACCAGTCATATCATGCTAGCCTAACCCTACAACCTGTGCCCCACCAGTGATATCATGGCCAGCCTAGAACGTGTTATAGATCATCACTGGAAGTCCTAACCCTAAAACCTGTGACCCAGAAGTCATATCATGCCAGCCTAACCCTACAACCTGTGCCCCACCAGTGATATAATGCCAGCCTAGAACGTGTCATAGATCATCACTGGAAGTCATAATCCTACAACCTGTGACCCAGTAGTCATATCATGCCAGCCTAACCCTACAACCTGTGACCCACCAGACATATAATGCCAGCCTAACCCTACAACCTGTGACCCACCAGTCATATCATTCCAGTCTAACCCTACAACCTTTGACCCACCAGTCATATCATGCCAGCCTAACCCTAGAACCTGTGACCCACCAGTCATATCATGCGAGCCTAACCCTACAACCTGTGACCCACCAGTCATATCATGTGAGCCTAACCTTACAACCTGTGACCCACCAGTCATATCATGCCTGTCAAGACCTTGTCATAGACCATCACTGGAAGTCCAAACTCTACAACATGTGACCCCCTATACCTAGTGCTATATAAGAATGGTCACCTCTATATAAACTTGTGACCCCATACACCTAATGCTATACAAGGATGGTCATCACCTCTATACAAACCTGTGACCCCCTATATCTATTGCTATACAAGGATGGTCATCACCTCTATATAAACCTGTGACCCCTATACTTAGTGCTAAGTAAAGATGGTCACCTCTGTATAGAAATCTGTGACACCCTATACCTAGTGCTACGTAAGGATGGTCACCTCTGTATAGAAACCTGTGATCCCCCTATACATAGTGCTATGTAAGGAAGGTCACCTCTGTATATAAACCAGTGACCCCTATACCTAGTGCTATGTACGGATGGTCACCTCTATATAAACCTGTGATCCCTATACCTAGTTCTATACAGGGATGGTCACTTCTATATAAACTTGTGATTCCCTATACCTAGTGCTATGTAAGGATGGTCCCCTCTGTATATAAACCTGTAACCCCTATACCTAGTGCTATATAAGGATAGTCACCTCTGTATAGAAACCTGTGACCCCCTAACACCTAGTGCTATATAAGGATGGTCACCTCTATATAAACCTGTGATCCCTATACCTAGTGCTATGTAAGGATGGTCCCCTCTGTATATAAACTTGTGATCCCTATATCTAGTGCTATGTAAGGATGGTCACCTCTGTATACAAACTTGTAACCCCCTATACCTAGTGTTATATAAGGATGGTCACCTCTGTATAAACCTGTGATCCCTATACCTAGTGCTATGTAAGGATGGACACCTCTATATAAACCTGTGATCCCTATACCTAGTGCTATGTAAGGATGGTCACCACTGTATATAAACTTGTAACCCCCATACCTAGTGTTATATAAGGATGGTCACCTCTGTATAAACCTGTGATCCCTATACCTAGTGCTATGTAAGGATGGTCACCTCTATATAAACCTGTGACCCCATACACCTAATCCTGTACAAGGATGGTCACCTCTATATAAACGTGTGACTCCCTATACCTAGTGAAATGTAAGGATAGTCCCCTCTGTATATAAACCTGTGACCCCTATACCTAGAGATATGTAAGGAAGGTCACCTCTGTATATAAACCTGTGACCACTTTACCGAGTGCTATATAAGGATGGTCACCTTTGTATAGAAACCTGTGACCCCCTATACCTAGAGCTATGTAAGCACAGTCACCTCTGTATTGAAATCTGTGACACCCTATACCTAGTGCTATGTAAGGATGGTCACCTCTATATAAACTTCTGATCCTTATACCTAGTGCTATACAAAGATGGTCACCTTTATATAAACTTGTGATCCCCTATACCTAGTGCTACATAAGGATGGTCTTGTCACGCGCTTAGTTTGTGCTGACATCGCTGGATGCTGCTGTATGTGCTGTTTTAATTTAGGGCTGCATGAGGGCTTGGTGTGAAGGTCCTGACTCCAGTGTTGTGCTCTAGAGCTGCATTCACTATTATGTTTAGCTGCTGGTTGAGTGGTTGAAGTGTGACTCACCTGGAATCCCCCTCCCCCTGGCTTTAAATAGCTTTCCCTCTCCTGTGTCAGGGGCGGGTTATAGAGTTAGTTGGCTCTTGGTCATTGAGCTGAGAAGAAGTCTTGCTGCTGTGCTGAAGCCTCTCCTGGAGTTCTATTGCTGTGGGAAAAGCTGTGATCCCTGACCCGTGGGTGGAGGAAGGGGCCCTCAGCCTAGGGCTAATCAGGAGTTTAGGGTACAGGGTGGCGGCTCGGAACTCCTCACCATCAGAGGTACCTCCAAGATCAGGGAAAGCCAGGGACCCCAGCATCAGGGTCAGATTGCGCTCTCCTGACCCCCTTTGCCCATCACACCATTAAGTTACCTGATTCCCTCACCTCCCAAGCGTGACAGGTGCCCTCTGCATTTAAGCCTGTGATCCCTTTTTCTAGTGCTATGTAAGGATGGTCACCTCTGTATATAAACTTGTGATACCTATATATAGTGCTATGCAGTATAAAGATGGTCACCTCTGTATAAACATGTGATCCTTACACCTAGTGCTATGTAAGGATGGTCACCTCTATATATAAACCCGCTATACTTACTGCTATGTAAGGATAGACATCTCTGTAATCAGCTCTGCTCATCATTATTGGCACCCAGACGTTTAAGGACATAATGTTTAATATCTCCTGAAAAAAAAATCAAGTAAAGCAGCTTTTTTGTATAGAGCATACATGTTAAATACAAAAGAGCAAATGATGGACAACAATTTAAAACACAAAACAACGTGAGGGAAAAATAGAAAAACTTAAAGCTGGCTATAACTCTGGTATTTACACCCTTTCCATTAAATTAGTATGGAATAACATTTTGACTTGCCTGTGATAAATCACAAACAATAATCACCTGTGATAAATTATCGGTGCCCTTGTGACATGAATTAGCCAATGAGTGATGACGTCAGTGTTTTAAAAAGCCACATGTTAGGCCCTGTTCCTTTGTCACAATGGTGAAGACAAAGGAGCTGTTTGAGGACATCATAACTGCTATTATTAGCAAACACAAGACTTCCAAGTCGTATAAGCCATCTCCAAAGGCCTTGGGATCCCAGTTTTTACAGTCCACTATGTTATTAGGAAGTTTGCAAAGCATGGAACTATCCCTGGACGTGGGGAAAAGAGGAAAAGTGACAAGAGATGTCACTGCAGTCTCTGTGAACTGTTGTGTAGTGTTAGTAGTTTAATCGTAGACTGTTGTGTAGTGTTAGTAGTTAGTCGTAGACTGTGAGCCCTCGCAGACAGGATTTCTCCCCTCTTGTATCTGTACGAATTAATTGTCCACATTTATTGTTACGGTACTTGTATTGTTACTATGTTACTTGTCCTAGTCTGCCCCTTTTGGCATGTAAAGCGCCATGGAATATAATGGCACTATATAAATAAATAATAATAATAATGAGAGTAAATTTCCTTTTGTACATTAAGGTTTAATGTCAGTTGCTGTGTGTATCAGGTGATCTGGTTGATGACCACTCCTCCAGCCCTTAAATAGTCCCATGACCCATCACCTGATGTCACTGATAGAGTTCATTCTCTGTTTGACCGTGAGCTGTGTTGATGCTGAGTGCAGTTCCTGCTGAAGCCTTAAGACTGGTAGGGGTGTTGCACATGTGACCTAAGCGCACTCCCGAGAGACCTGTGCAGCGTTTGTAGGTCCCAGGAGAAGGAGGTAGGAGACATAGCTCGGGCAAATGCCGCAGCACCACTGGAGGGCTAAGTACACTGTAGATGCCGATTTCACAGCTGTAGACACGAAAGTGTCACGCTCGGTGCTGTATCTGTGACTATCTATACCTAAAGCTTTGTAAAAGTGGTCACATCTGTTGGTAAAACCTGTGACCATCAGTACCAAGTGATATGAAAGGATTGTTACCTGTCACAATGGTCTCTCTTACCTGGGAAATTTGTGACTGGTTTTGGACCTCTGTCTCATGTCTATTTTGAGATTTCATATTAAACAAGCTCATTTCATCCGCTCATTTCCATATCATAACTGTGCCTAAGCACTGCTCAAAGAACAACATTGCACAGAAAGCTGCATTGTTTCCATATCTCCTATTCACTTCTATAGATGTTACAGGAACAGCTTAGCTCCACCGCTTATGGTTGCTTCCATAGCCCAACCTCATGTGTCTGCTACTTGTACACTACTATTCACATCTTAGCCATGAACGTTCATGACTGGTATTATCCTTTGAAATCCAACACGCTTGATTAATCATTTGATCTGGCATCTGCTTTACACATTAGTTGTCTACTCCGGCCAAAATCAGCGCATTCAAATACATTTTGACATGCGAAAAAGGCTCTTGACTCTAATGATCTGTGAAGATCAAAGTGCATGGCCTCCCACTAACGTCTCTGGGATTTATCTTTTTATGGTCAAGATTTCTTTTGGAACTGAAAGTACACTTTATTAATGTTGGTTTATGCATACATTTATCATATTTTGCATTGTAAACATAAAAATGCAATAAAAAATAATAAATTTAACACCCAAAAATTCCTAATAAGAAAAAAAGTACCTCAGCCTCTATTCCCCACCTTCTCTACCACTTTTCCACCTTCCAATATCCTAATACTAATGTATATACTTTAAAAAAAATGTTTCCGTTATTCAATTTCACATCTATTAGCCAGATTACCTTGCTATCCTTCCAGTTTTTTCTAATCTAAATAAATATTTTGCTGCCAGAATTGTAGAAATTAGGGCTTTTTTCACATACGAGAACAAAGGACCACGTTTTATCAGTGTTTTAGTTCAATGACATTCCACTTTCAGCAGAGTGTCATCAGAGTTTGGTCCAAGTTTTATCAGATTCTGATTTTCTCCAGCTTCTGCTTTCAACACTTCCATGGACAACAAAACATAAATGACATCCAAATGTTGTCTGCATGTTATTTTTCCATAGACTCATAGATTTGCATTGGCAATTTTGGCCCAATACTCAGATCAATATCAGACATGTCTCCCAAGTTTTGTGTGGACCACTGTGTACAAACAAAAAAAAACGTATATGACCAGCTCCGTAGACTATACTAGGTACGAGTTCTAACCATGCAAACACAGATAGTACTCATACATGAAAAGTGAATGTTTGGGGGGCTTTTTAAGCCCCCGCCACACGGGGCCACATGGCTGCCGATTACATAGGCGACATGGGGGCGTGGCCTATCGGCGGAGACATCGCTTCTACGTCGCCTCATGTAAAGCAGTGCTCTGAAACCAGGCGACCATCATGGGGCGATGTGTGCACATTGCCCCATGTAACCGGGCGCCGGCGACCAGTCAGGCAACGGGAGCCATTGGCTCCCATTGTCGTGCATCGCCGCTGGGGTTTCCAGACACCCCGGCAGCAATGCCGCCTGTCAGCTCGCCGGCGTGGGCTGGAGGTGTCGCCCCGTGTAAACGGGGGATGGCCACGCTGGCGTGGCGCCAAAAACGTGCGCGCACCCCCAGTCGCCGCCGACATCCCCAGCCCCGTCGCCAGGTGTGACGGGGGCTTTAGGGAATCAGGAGGCAAGATGGTAAGGTGGGCAAGGGCATTCAAGGGAGCTAGTCTGGCTCTGGACATGAGGTCCCTGACTAGCCCTGTTTCCAAAGGTACCTCTGAAGGTGAGGAGGTTTGGGTCGCCACCCTAGCCCTTTGCTCCTGATCGGCCCTAGGCTAAGAGCCCCTACCTCCACCCATGAACCGAGAAAACCCAGCAGCTTCAATTGTACCCGAAAATGTAAGCTGGGGGAGGCTGCAGGAGGGAGCGGGAAATCTCCTGCTCCCGCTCATATAATATGCATAGCCGCTCTCCATCACCATGGTGCTGAAACCGCACCACGGTGATGGGCTGGGGGAGCGGCGCATATTATATGGTCCTGCGCCCCCCTGTGATGGCGCATGCCCCCCATGTTAGATATAGCCCCATGCATAGGGGATGTGTGCCATGCATAATGGACGTGTGCCATGCATAGGGGACCTAAGCCATGCATAATGGACGTGTGCCATACATAGGGGTCGTGTGCCATGCATAGGGGACGTGTGCCATGCATGAGGCCCCTGTGCCAAGCATAGGGGACCTGTGCCACGCATAGGGGACATGTGCCATGCATAGGGGGCAAGTGCCATGCATAGGGGACGTGTGCCATGACGTGTGCCATGCATAATGGACGTGTGCCATGCATAGGGGACGTGTGTCATGCATAATGGACGTGTCCCATGCATAGGGGACGTGTGCCAAGCATAATGGACATGTGCCATGCATAATGGACGTGTGCCATGCATAATGGACGTGTGCCATGCATAGGGGACATGTGCCATGCACAGGGGACGTGTGCCACGCATAGGGGGCATGTGCCACGCATAGGGGACATGTGCCATGCATAGGGGATGTGTGCCTTGCATAGGGGATGTGTGCCATGCATAATGGACGCGTGCCATGCATAATGGATGTGTGCCATGCATAGGGGATGTGTGCCATGCATAGGGGATGTGTGCCAAGCATAATGGACATGTGCCATGCATAATGGACGTGTGCTATGCATAATGGACGTGTGCCATGCGTAGGGGACGTGTGCCATGCACAATGGACGTGTGCAATGCATAATGGACGTGTGCCATGCATAGGGGACGTGTGCCATGCATAGGGGACGTGCGCCATGCATAGGCAGGGCTGCACTGTCCAATGGTCAATATGAGCCTTTAGGCTCAGGTGGCAAGGAGGCAGGGGGAGCCGCTGAGCAGAAGGGGGTGGCGCCTGCACCATGCAGCTGGCTCCCTGTGTGACGTGCGCCGGCTGCATAAGGTAAAATCACCAGCGGCGGCTACCGACAGCACCCCCCCGCTCCTCACTAGGCTCAGGCAGCGGAGAGCCTTTCTGCACCCCTGTGCATAGGGGAAATTAATCTGAAATGCGTACCGGCAAATATGTTTTTTTACAAAAAAAGCACTGGCGACGCATCAGCGACGCGGGATTGCCGTGACAGAGACGACAGCGCTACACTCACATAGCAGGTGGGAAAGCCAACTTCACTGTCGGATTTCCCGACCCGTTATTCGAAATGAACAGCGATGTGAAAATGACGCACCAGCGATACCGGCCAGGTTGTATCGTTATAGGCATCGCTGGTCCGTCATTATGTGTGACGGGGGCTCTATACTTACAGGACCTCTGATGATGTCACAGTCATGGCTAGAGCAAGATCACATGGCTGTGACGTCACCAGAGGTCCTTAAGCTAAACGCACACAGCACCAGGAGCCAGGTACTGCAGACCACTTACACCCACACACCCTACACTCACCCTGTACTCACACTCACCCACCACTCACACTTACCCCGCACTCACTTCACACTCTGTACTGCACTCACGTCACACTCTGCCCTGCACTCACGTCACACTCTGCCCTGCACTTACGTCACACTCTGCCCTGCACTCACGTCACACTCTGCCCTGTACTCACGTCACACTCTGCCCTGCACTCACATCACACTCTGTCCTGCACTTACATCACACTCTGTCCTGCACTCATGTCACACTCTGCCCTGCACTCACGTCACACTCTGTCAAGCACTCACGTCACACTCTGCCCTGGACTCACGTCACACTCTGCCCTGCACTCACGTCACACTCTGTCCTGCACTCACGTCATACTCACCTTGCACTCACCTCACACTTAGCCCTACACTCACCTTGCACTGACCTCACACTTACCCTACACTCACCTTGCACTCACCTCACACTTAGCCCTGCACTCACCTTGCACTCACGTCACACTGTCTCTAACGCAAAACCTGCGCCGCTGTTCGTGGCAGGCTGGGCGCGACCAATCAGCGACGTGGGATTCTGTTACAGCGAAACAGGCACAGTCCGCCCGGTCTTCCGGACCCCCTCCGCTCAGTCTCCTGCCCGCTGCTCACCCGCTCCACGCTCCCTTCCGGCCGCCGCTCCATGCTCCATCTGCCCGTCGCTCACCCCGCCATTCTTCTTCTTCTTTTCGTGGCATAGACTCCAGAAATTCAAAGGCCGCGGGGGTGGGGGTGGAGCTACCAAAGGGGGCTTCGTAATGGCTGTGAACAAGGGCACGCCCACCACATCAGGGCTATGCACTTGGACACACCTACTATGATGCCCCCTGTTAATTCCACCCCCTGAGGCCTTGGAATTGTTGACGTCTATGCTGGAGGAAGAAGAAAAAGACATGCTAGGGTGAGAGGCGGCTGGACAGAAGCCTCGAGCGGGTGAGAACTGAGGGGGCCACCGCTGCACACTCGCACAACCGCACTGCCGTATACCCGCACTGCCGCACACCCACATATTCTAGAATACCCGATGCGTTAGAATCGGGCCACCATCTAGTTATTAATATTTGCCAAATGCCAGAATAATGAGAGAGAGAGGATGTTTGAGGAATTATTCATTTCTGCAAAGTCACAAGTTTATATATACATTTTATCAGTATTTGGTACTGTAGTGATCAAGAGTAAGCAATACTAAAATGTTCCCTGATCTGCCATGTATTGTTTTATAATGTTGTGCATTACTTGTAACTCCTACACCGTAGCTCTGAGAGTTGTAGCATTTCTAATCCCACACTGCCCTCTGCTGGCCTTAAGCAACAGTTGGGGATTTTCTGGCAGTTTGGAGCGGTGAGCTCATACTGCTGTAGATGCAGGAGTGAAGATGCAATAGTGATGATGCGAGCTCTGCGATTTTAGGAGAGGTGTATAAACGCTGAAGTCAGTGGGTCTGCTCTGGATCGCTCCTGTTCTCTAGTGATTAAATGCGGTAAAAGTAGGAAGGCTGCACCTTATCCAGAAAACTTTCTTTGGAAAAGCTGAGTCCATGATACAATGTGCTTCTTACATCACGGTAGCAGCAGCAAGCAGCGGTTTTTTTCGCGGCCGCACCTGCGGCAAGTGCCGAAACCGCACTTTCCGGACCTGCCGCACCCTTACCGCAAGCCCTATAGACATTGCATGGGGCTTGCCGCAAGTGTGCCGTAAGTGTCGCGGTTATGCGGTAATCGCGGCAGATGCGGTTTTTTCACCGCATCTGCCGCGATTTGAAAATACCGCTGATGTGAAAGGGCCCTAAGATACTCTCAGAGCTAAGAAGAGGGAGACTTAACTAAGTGTATACTGTCAACTCTGCAGTTTATATGGATTAAAAGTTAATAATCGTTGTTCTTGAAACATACGGTGTCTATGTTTCTTATGGAACTGCGATCACCTCTTCTACTACTCCATGTTACATGGTCTGAGTGTCTGCACTTGGTAGAAACAAATTAAAAGTGTAACCAGACTGGGAAGCTTAGCCACTAAAAATAGCGGGACTAAGAAATCAGCCCCTACGATACATTTAGTTACCTTACCCTAACACCAAATCCCCATTTACATTTGCCTTCTAACCTGTGGATTGCCGGACCCAATGGAGGAACCATGACAGGATTACGCTCTGATTTCTTTGGTTCTGCACTCCTGTTGGAGGTTGCAGCAGTACCATTACCCTTAAACTGTATGACTTGGGCAACACGTTTTGGATATCCTTCCACAAGCTTCTCCCAATTGTTGTAGAAATTTGTGCCAATTCCTCCTGAAACAACATGTGTAACTGAGCCATGTTTGTAGATCGCTTTGCTCGCACCTGCCTTTCCAGCCTTGTTCATAAATTTTCAATAGGATCAGGGCTATGTGATGACACACTCCAAAACATTACATATAGAAAAGATTGCAATTCTGTGTTTGCCGCATTCCCTGTAATACTGATTGTCGGAACTTCTTATCCACAGATAAAATTTATTGAACAAACATGAAATGACATAAAATGAGAGATATTTTCAGCTGAAACAACTGCCTTCCTCAGGTATTCCTCAGGAGGAATGTCAGTAATCTGTCATTTTATTTCATTTCATGTTTGTTCAATAAATTTTATCTGTGGAGAAGAAATTCCAGGAATCAGTATTACCTGAAGGATGGCCAGCACAGAATTGGATTACTTTCCTTATACCATTGTATCTGTGCGAATCCAAGTCTGGACGTAACACAGGACCAATTCAAGGCAAGCAGCAGACCCGGATAAACCTCCAAAGTGTGAGGTGGCTTCTGGTGAGGCGGCTTCTGGAGATACTACTGTATATGCTTGAAGTTTTTACTCCAATAGGTGAGTGCATAAAAAATTCTTGTTAAAGGCGGCTGAAAGTTATAGCGGTAATGCTCTGAGATTGGAGCCATATGTTTGTTTTTCACATACCCTACAGGGGATTGTTTGAGTTTTTCACTCCAAAACATTGACTTTGTTATGCTTCGGCCACTTTGGGACCACTTTGGCAGTATGCTTCAGCTCATTGTTTATTTGAAAGACTCATTTACACTCAAACTTTTACTTCCTGGCTGATGTCTTGAGATGTTGCTTCATTATTGCCACTTAATCTTCTTTCCTCATGATGCCATTTATTTTGTGAATTGCATTGTTCCTCCTGCAGCAAAACAACCCCAAAACATGATGCTGTCACCCCCATGTTTGACAGTTGGGATGGTGTTCTTAAGCTTTCAAGCTTATCCTTTTTTCCACCAAATGTAACAATGGTCATTATGGCAAAACAGTTAATTTTCATTTCATCAGATCAAATGACGAGTCACCAAAAGTATAGGTCTTTGCTGTTGTGTGCATTTGCAAAAATTAATTTGACTATTTTATGTTTCTTTGGAGTAATGGTTTCTTCCTCACAGAATGGCCTTTCAGCCCATGTTGTTATAGTACTCATTTCACTGTGAATAATGACACAATCTTACCAACTTTCACAATCATCTTCACAAGGTCTTTTGCTTTTGTTCTTGGGCTGATGTGCACTTGTCTGACAAAACACGTTCATCTCTGGGACACAGAACCCATCTCCTTCTTGATCGGTATGATGGCTGGACATTCCCATCTTGTTTGCACTTCCATATAATTGTTTGTACAGATGAACAAGGCACCTTCAGGTATCTGGAAATTGCACACAAGGGTGAACCAGACTTGCGCACATCCACAATTCTTTTCCTGATATCTTGGCTTACTTCTTTAGACTTTCCCATGATGCTACGCAAAGAAGAGGTGTTTTGGGGTGTGCATCAAAATACAACCACAAGTGGGTCAGAAGCTTCCAAACACATTACATCATCATATGTGCTGTCCAAGCTTGTTTAAAGACATAGTAAACTTAGTGTATGTAAACTTGTGACTGAAGAAAGTAGCAAAAAATGCCTTAAAATCTCTTTCTCTCTCTCTCTCTCTCTCTCTCTCTCTCCTCTCCTCTCTCTCTCTCTCATTATTCTGGCATTTGACAACTATAAATATTTATGGTATACCTAATTGACCTAAAATGGAAAAGGTTTATTTTGATTTCATTTCAGATTGTGAGAAAACCATGCATACGTGTCTTTTGTATATTGTGTATGTAAGTTTCTGGTTTCAACTGTACCTTTCCCAAACTATATAACAAAATAGGAAGTGTTATCTTAGCATCTGTCAAACTCACCCATCAGCCAGGAGGTAAATGAAACATGATTTATCACTCCAAAGAACATGTTTCTGCTGCTCCAGAGTCATGTATTAGTATGATTCATAACAGGTATAAATGGATGTACATCAGTGTTTTTTTTCCTGATGAAGGGGCCAAATCAAAAAAAATTTAATGGTGGATATTTTTCATGGTAGCGCAGTCAAGAATTCCATTTTTTCATCTTTTTCTGGTAATATTAGTATGATTCATGTAAGTCCAGCCAACACTTAGTACTTTGCATTCTGGTTGTAGACTTGATGAGCAGTCATTATGCTGATGTAACTTCAAAGGCCAATTTGGAACTCTTGGCTTGTAACCATGGATGCCTCACAAAACATTTTGGATATGTGGATGAAATGTGCATTAAATGTGATAATAATATGAGACTTTCCCTACCTGACTCATAGTATACAAGCAGAAGCCCATCTCTTTATCACATACTGTGTAAGATAACCCATCTCTAAAAACCTAAGGAATCAGGACACAGTATAAATGATTCACTTAGTGACCAGATCACTTAGCAGGGATTATGTCCATTTGGACTTGTCTCCTTGACCCCTGGATGCTACTGTAAGACCAGACCCACAGTTGGGCAATTAATGCACAGATTTGTAATCAGGTCCTGATCTTCAGTCCATCATCCAGTTTTAGATACAGAGATTTTTTTGCTATGCATGCCTTCCCTGATGGTCTATTACCTATTGACTTTGCCCAACATACATTAGATCAATCATCTCTTCTGATGAAAACACCTGTGAGGGTTGAAACGTTGGGTATATGAATAAAAGGATTGATTTTTTTCACCACAAAACTCTTCTTCTTTCTTCTATGTGAGCCAGGGTTTATTCTTTGTTTTTAATGACCCTTTTCCCTTGAGCACCACTTTAATCGGTTGAGCCTAGCCATAGTTTTTGTATTGCCTGATGGCAACAGACCCTCATTCCGAAGATTGTAGCAGCAAATACATACATGCGACTTGCAAGGGAAATTAATGTATAATTAATGTTAACACAAATGTTCCTACAGCGCCGTTACTCAATTTTGTAACCAAATCTCCATTTTATTTCATACTAGTAAAAAGGTCTGATGCAATTGCACCGGGAGCGCGGTTAAATGAATTGTGTGTATACAGGCGGGTCAGTGGGTAGCAGAGTATACAGGGGGTCTGTGGGTAGCAGAGCATACAGGCGGGTCTGTGGGTAGCAGAGTATACAGACGGCTCTGAGGGCAGCAGATTATACAGGCGGCTCTGTGGGTAGCAAAGTATACAGGCGGCTGTGTGGGTAGCAGAGTATACAGATGGGTGTGTGGGTAGTAGAGTATACAGGCGGCTTTGTGGGTAGCAGATTATACAGGCGGCTCTGTGGGTAGCAGAGTATACAGAAGGCTCTGTGGGTAGCAGATTATACAGGCGGCTCTGTGGGTAGCAGAGTATAGAGGCGGGTCTGTGGGTAGCAGAGTATAGAGGCGGGTCTGTGGGTATCAGAGTATAGAGGCGGGTCTGTGGGTAGCAGAGTATAGAGGCGGGTCTGTGGGTAGCAGAGTATAGAGGCGGGTCTGTGGGTAGCAGAGTATAGAGGCGGGTCTGTGGGTAGCAGAGTATAGAGGCGGGTCTGTGGGTAGCAGAGTATAGAGGCAGCTCTGTGGGTAGCAGAGTATACAGGCGGCTCTGTGGGTAGCAGAGTATACAGGCGGCTTTGTGGGTAGCAGAGTATACAGGCGGCTCTGTGAGTAGCAGAGTATAGAGGCGGCTCTGTGGGTAGCAGAGTACAGAAACGGCTCTGTGGGTAGCAGAGTATACAGGCGGCTCTGTGGGTAGTAGAGTATACAGGCGGCTCTGTGGGTAGCAGAGTATACAGGCGGCTCTGTGGGTAGCAGAGTATAGAGGCGGCTCTGTGGGTAGCAGAGTATACAGACGGCTCTGTGGGTAGCAGAGTATAGAGGTGGCTCTATGGATAGCAGAGTATGATGTGCCGGGAGGCAGGAGGGGTGAGGAAAGCAGAGGCTGGAGGGGTGAGGAGAGCAGAGGCTGGAGGGGTGAGGAGAGCAGAGGCTGGAGGGGTGAGGAGAGCAGAGGCTGGAGGGGTGAGGAGAGGTGAGGCTGGAGGGGTGAGGAGAGGTGAGGCTGGAGTGGTGAGGAGAGGTGAGGCTGGAGGGGTGAGGAGAGGTCCGGCTGGAGGGGTGAGGAAGGTCCGGCTGGAGGGGTGAGGAGAGGTCCGGCTGGAGGGGTGAGGAGAGATGTGGCTGGAGGGGTGAGGAGAGATGCGGCTGGAGCGGCGACATTACCGCTCGGCTCCAGGATGTGGCTGCGTGCTTGAGCTGATCGCAGCCCCAGTCACACGCCATTGTCCTCTGCGGCGGGGTGGGGGCTGCAGAGAGGGATCAGTCCGTCCCCTTGGGTCACACATGTGACCTGAGGGGGAGGAGCGGATTGGGCGCTCTGTGGTAAACACAGGACAGCCATCCGATTGGTCCAGGACGCTGAGTCCTGGCCAATGGGATGGGCGTCCTGTGTGTACAACACAGCGGCCAATCCGCTTGCAGGGGCGCCGGCGGCCAAAGGGAGTGAGCGGGGCGTGTCAGGCTTTGCAGCCTGACACGCCCCGCTCACTCCCATTGGCCGCCGGCGCCGCCGCCCACAGGACGACGTCACTGGCTCCCGGCACCCGCCCACAGCATGGCGACACTGAGGCCCCAGCGGTGATAGAGCGGCGAGGGGCGGAAGCCACCACCGGCATCCGGGCAGCGTCGAACTCGCAGAGGCCGCGAGGCCGCTCGCGATGACGCTATCGCGTCATCGCTCGCAGTGGCGCAAAGAATTTTGGGATTCGGCTACAGTGGCCGAATCCCAAACTCCCGATTATATAAGTAGATTATCACTGGTTATTAGAGTGTTATTCTGGTTATTCAAAGTTAATGTGGGTGAGAGGGCGAGTGTATCTACTACTTTCTTTTGCTATGTTCATATAGCCATTGTAAAACTTATGACAGTGTCATCCACAATTATAGATCCCTGTGCTTGTCCACATGGTGAATAGGTGTAGGAATGTCTGAATTTAGTGGCTCAGATTGCAAAATGCTGAAATTTTATTACACAGCACAGAAAGTTAACATTTGATCCCACACAGGCTAAATTAAGACATCCCAGCACAGCCCTGAGGGGAAGGAGTGGGAAACACAGGACGGCCATCTGATTGGTCCAGGACGCCGAGTCCTGGGCAATGGGATGGGCGTCCTGTGTGTACAACACAGAGGCCAATCCGCTTGCAGGGGCGGCGGTGGCGAATGGGAGTGAGTGGGGCGTGTCAGGCTTTGCAGCCTGAGACGCCCCGTTCACTCCCATTGGCCGCCGCTGCCCACAGGACGAAGTCACTGTCTCCCGGCACCCGCCCACAGCCCCTACACCACTACTCCACCAGCATGGCGACACCGAGGCCCCAGCAGTGAGAGAGCGGCGAGGTGTGGAAGGCACTGCCGGCATCCGGGCAGCGTCGACCTGGTGGAGGCCGCTCGCGATGTCGCAATTGCGTCATCGCTCGCGGCGGGGCCGACGGTTGCCAGGATGGCGGCGGTGTGAGCTAGTGTGGCTGCGGCTCGAGATGACGCTATCGAGCCATCGCTCGCAGTGCCGCAAAGGATTTTGGGATTCGGCTACAGTCCCAAACTCCCGATTATATAAGTAGATATTACTTGTCTCTAGGACTACACATGTTTACTTAGTTCTCTCTTTTCTTTGATTTATCCACTTCTGTTTCACAATATAAATTTTACTCTAGTTCTGGAGCATGAAACAGTTAAAACCATAGCATTACATAAGAACACTCACAGTTAGGGAAAAAACCCAACCAAAATAATCTAATACTACATTTTATGGAGCCTTTTGGTATTAATAGACGGTTGTCACAGTCAGGAAGAGGCGCACTCGCTAGTCACCAACCACCCTCTGTCCCTATATAAGGTTATTTTTTGTGCAATTTAATGACAGATCGGTCAGTATGCAAAGGGAACCACCTCTACTTACACCAATTAAAAAAATAATTGGTAATAATCCTAGTGGAATTCTTCAGATAAAAATTTCCAATAGTAAAAATATTTGAAATATACAAAATTGAGGGATTGGTAAATGTATGCTCCAGTATATGTATGCTCTTATAGGAAGCTGCTTTAAAAGTTGTAAATAAAAGGGATGATTTATAGTATTTATTTCTGGTATGTGATGAAAAGTGACAAAACTGCAGCTGATGCCAAAGCCCTCATCAAAAAATATCCATATTCTTCTGTTGACATAATATTAATATAATTATCTAACTGTCGCAGATAATGTGTCAGCAGAAAAATTCCCTGTAACTGACACTTGATTTCCTGCATATCATTTCCTTTTCTTTTGCCCTAAGTAAAACTGTACATAATCCTATTGAATGCTGTTTGCAATAAAGTTCCAACAATTCACAGTTGTGACAATTTTCTTATACGCTTAGCTTCACCCACAATCATCATTCTAAAGTCCTAAGTTTCTGAGCTTTTGTCTTTTGCCCATTTTATCTTATATTACATATCTTGGTATTTGCTGAATGATGTCACTATTATACTATCCACTGATCTGATGTCAGTAGGATCTAGTTTATCCAGGAATAGGGAAGGGGAGTGTGTCTCCACCACTGAACTCACTGAGCTCCCAGGCAGACCATTGTGATGGTTGGCTCCATCCTGAAGATTAATTCTGAAAAGGAAACACCGGTGCCACTTTGCCGTTTCTTCAATCCTTTATTTATTTTTTTTTCTTAAAATCATCACAAATATAAAGGGTAACGCTATAACGCGTTTCGGGGATAGGACCCCTTAATCTTTAGCACCTAAAGATTGGTGCTAAAGATTAAGGGGTCCTATCCCCGAAACACGTATTGCGTTACCCTTTATATTTGTGATGATTTTAAGAAAAAAATAAAGGATTGAAGAGACGGCAAAGTGGCACCGGTGTTTCCTTTTCAGAATTAATCGTCAGTAGGATCTGCACAATTACCACCATGAAATGGTCATTAAGAGTCAAAGGATTAAGGGGTGCCTTGTGGGGCACCATACCATGTGTGAGTGCAGGAGGGGGATCTGTAGGAGCATCAGTCTATATTGTAGGGGTGGGGAACCTCAGTCCCCAGGGCCGAATGCGGCTCTCGATGACTTTTTTATGGCCCCCGGGCAGATTTCTGGGGATCGCAGTGCTCAGGCTTGCAGACGCGTTTTGCCGATTGTCTGCCCTTTAAATCCAGCTCTACAGTGATCTCTATGCCCCAGCCTCAGCTTCCCCAGTGTGGTATATACACCCAGCCTCTCCTGTGATGTCTAGGGCCCTAGCAACCCTGAAAAAGCAGTTGATAAGCAACTTGACCAATATCACCCACACCAAAGAGAAGCAGCTCCAGCCACCACAGTAGGAGGGAGGTGATTGTGTAACCAAATATTGCGGGTAATTTTCAAGCTAATAATTTTGTACGGCTCCGAAGGATTGTAGAAATTTCCACATGGCCTTTGGCAGAAAAATGGTTCCCAGCCCCTGCTATATTGGGTTGTGGGGGGACTGTTAAGAGCATCATACTGTGTTTGGGGAGCACTGTGAGGTTACCAAACCGTATGGCAGAGTAAATCTGACGGCATCATATTGCATGAGAAGAGAGCTCCCAAAAGCCATTAATGGACTGTGGTAAAATTAAAGGGGTTGTCTTATCTAAATCCACAAGTCTGCAGTAACTCCACTTTAAGGATTTGCCAGTGTCAGAGTCGGGAACGGTGTTCATATGGCTGTGAGTATGCAATATGCATACTCCTGGCCATATTACAACAGCCTTGCTCAATTCACTTGCATTGAATGAGGACGCATTCCTCTAGTTGGAATGTGGCCAAGAGTATATATATATTGCATACTCAAGGCCATGTGACTGCGTTTCCGGCTCTGACAAAGGCAAATTCTTACACCACACAGTGCATGTGATGTGAGGATTCACAAATCTGCAGTCACATAGAGTGAATGCAGACTTGTGGATTTACACTGGACAAACCCTTTAAGGGCCCTTTCACATCAGCGTTTTTTTCAAATCGCGGCAGATGCGGTGAAAAAAACGCATCTGCCGCGATTACCGCATACCGGCTGCACTTGCGGCACGGTTGCGGCACAGTTGCGGTAAACGCCATACAATGTATAGGCGGACTTGCGGCAGGTGCGGCAAGTGCGGTTTTGGCACTTGCGGCAGGTGCGGCCGCGAAAAGAAATGCTGTCAGCCGCGTTTTTTCCGCGGCCGCACCTGCCGCAAGTGCCAAAACCGCACCTGCCGCAAATCCGCCTATACCTTGTATGGCGTTTACCGCAACTGCGCCACAACCGTGCCGCAAGTGCAGCCGGTATGCGGTAATCGCGGCAGATGCGGTTTTTTCACCGCATCTGCCGCGATTTGAAAAAAACGCTGATGTGAAAGGGCCCTAAGTCGCCTGTGAGGTATATAACAGTGTCAATATATCTTATGTAATGTATGCAGCAGTCTCACTGTGAATCCAAATGGGGACAGTGTTTATCTGATCCATGCTGCACATAAGATGAAAGGATCACAAATGTCAGGTAATGATGACTTTATTCCGACACGTTTCAGAGTGATATTCCCGCTCCTTCTTCAGGAAGCCAACATAATATATGTTATTATTATATGTTATTATATTGGTTCCCTGAAGGAGCGGAGCAGCGATATTGCTCTGAAACGTGTCGGAATAGAGCCATCATCACCTGACATTTGTGATCCTTTCATCATATGAGCAGCGCAGATCAGATAAACACTGTCCCCCTTTGGATTCATCCTTTATCACCACTGTGTGCACGTGGAGTGTGTATGCTGCAGCAGCCTTACCATAGGTTTACACTTGTTGTGGGTCACACAACCATTTCAGGTGAACAGTTACATCTATCTGCTACACAAAAGTGTCGAAATATAAGACTCTATTGCGCTTTGTGTCCTTTTTAGTTTATCTTTGAGCAGTCTCTGTGTATTATATGTGATGTATTTACAATAATCTCATTGTATCCTATGTGATGTGTATGCAGCTGTTATAGTGTATCCTATGTGATGTATATATAGCTAGCCTCCTACTGATTGAGTTCAATAAATGTTATGTGAGCAGTGATGAATTTCCTACTTTAAGGAGTCATGTACTGAAATATATCTATGCCTGGAAGATCTGACTGCTGCAAGCAGCTTTTCAAAACTTACCAATATAAAGAGTTCAATGCGATCCAGACTGACTGATGCAAGCCTGAAAAAGCAGATGTGAGAAGCAACATCATCTATACCCCTAACATTGTATGCATCAGAAAAGGGGAGTTTCAGCCATCACATAAGGAGTAGTTAATCAAATGTTTGACCAAATATAGCTAAACTTGAAACATAATTTTGTATAGTCTGCTAATGATGTAATAATTATATGTATAGCCTTTGGAAGAAAAAAGATTCCCCCTCCTGCAATAAAGGTGAAAGAAGCTTCATGTGTGGAAAGCAGGTTTCAATGGATCCAATATTCAGTATTGACTCATAGAGTAATCCTACATCAAGAATAATTATGCTTAACCCCTTCAGCCCCCAGCCTGTTTTCACCTTCCTAATCAGGCCAAATTGGACAGTGTCAAATTATAAGTTAATAACTCTGGAACCTTTTAATATTTCTAAGAAAGTTTTTTGTGAAACATTGTACTTTATGTTAGTGGAAAATTTTGGTTGATATGATTTCCGTTTATTTATGAAAATAAAGAACATTTTACGAAAAATTTAAAAATTTGTATGTATTATTGGTTGCAGAGAGGGGGGATAGGGGAGTTAAGGGGTGAGGGGACTTAAAATAAGATACGGTTTAATCTACCACAATGTTTTGTTATGGAAATCTTTTTATGTTAATATACCAATGTGAAGTATAAACCTTAATTCTGAAAATGTATTCTTAAAATCAATAAAAGATGTTAAAAAAAATGTAAAAATTTCACAATTTTCCATCTTTGAATTTTTATGCCCTTATATCTCACATTAATAAACCTCCACATGTCTACTTAAAAAAGCACCATTTTTGAAACATATTTTTTTTTGCTAGGGAGTTAGAAGGGGGATAAAGGTTTATCAGCAATTTATGGTAATATTTTTTCAACAAAATTTACAAAAAAAGTTATTTTCCTACAAAAATATTGCTTTAGCCCCAATCTTTTAATTTTTACAAGGACATCAGGAGAAAATGGACCGTATGCTGATACCCCATATGTGGTGGAAAACTACTGATTGGGTGCACGGCAGATCTCGGAAGGGATGGAGTGCTATTTAAATTTTGTAGTGCAAAATTGGCTGGAATAGATAGCGGATGCCTTGACACTTTTGCCGAGCCCCTGATGTGCCAAGTGAGGCTGGCTTCACACCACAGTGTGATCCGGTCCAGGGCTGTCCGGGATGACCCTGACAGCTCCGGACCGGATAAGCACACAGAACCGGAGGGCAAAATGTGCCCTCCGGTCCTGTGTGCAGCCGGACGCATCTGCAGCTCCTAATGATTCAGGAACGCGACTGGCAGGGAGCTAGCCACAGTCCTGAAAGAACAGCGGCGTGCGGCCGCCAGTGTCCGGTTCCCTGATCCTCCCGGTCTGGGGCAATCTGGCCCCATAGGCTCCCATGTTAGGGAGCGCTGGATTGCCCCGGATCCAGGCAAATCCGGGCGAATCCAGGATCCGGCAAATTGGAAAGATTTTTCTCCCTGGACACAAAAATGTTGCAAGCACGAATTCATATTCTCCCGGATTCCACCGTAGTGATTAAACCGGATGGCAGAGAGCTGCCATCCTGCTCCATCCGGCCCAATAGGCTACTATGGGGCCAAAAACTTGGTCTGCAGCTGTCTGGTTTACACTGGACAGCCCCGGACCGGATCACACCGTGGTGTGAAGCCAGCCTGACCCCATTTTGGAAATTACACCCCTCAAGGAATTTATCTAGTTGTTTGTTCAGCACCTTGAACCTACAGGTGCTTCATAGAATTTCATAATGTTGAGCTTTAAAAATAAAAATATTGCTTTAATCCCAAATATTTCATTTTCACATGGGTAACAGTAG
>JARQOC010000003.1:651736725-651769310 GCA_033576535.1 Allobates femoralis
TACATTTAAAACCTCTACAGCCAATAGGAGATTCTTTCGATACTGACATTAAGGATTGTTTAAGGATGGTGAAGGAAAAATAGTATAGACCAGGACCTCCGACAGGAGAGAAAAGACTGAGATCCAGAAGGGAAGGATCTTAGGGCAGGGCCACCAAACATATTCTGAGAGCCTATATGCCCACAATTCCTCCAACTTGAGGACAGTAATCAGGGAAAAAAATGGGACATGGGTTTATGTACCTTGAAGATTTAATTACCCATTTAATCGCGTCTTGCCACTGAGAAAAGGAGAAACACTCTCCAAGTCTACCCTCCCATTTCAACATGTATGGAAGCTTATCAGGATCAGAGTTACAGTAGAAGGATTTGTACAGTAGCGATAAACGTTTAGTGACTACAGACCCGGCTTTAAATAGTCTCATATGCGGGGGTGTAACAGACATGGGCCTAGCATGAGGGGACTCTTTTAAGAGGTGTCTAACCTGGAGGAATTTATAGAAACTATTTTTATGTAGGGAGAATTTTCATACGAGTTGATCAAAAGTAGTCACACCATTATCATCGTAAATATCATTTAAACTCACAATACCATTCGCTAGCCAGTATGTTAACTTTAGATGTGGAATGTGATTTTCTAAAGATCTGATACTTATTTCAGAGAATGGAAAACTGATGTGCTTTGTGACCCAGGATCTCCAGCGTTTAAAGAGGGAAGTCACTATGGGAATGGAGGAACTATATGAGGTATTTTTGATATAATTAAATTCTAATGAACCCCTGGGTGATTCATATTCCATGGCAAGGTAATTTGGAGCTTAAATGCGTTTGCATTCCCAATCTAGAAGTAAGATTAGACAATTATCTGTTAGATAAAAGAAGGGGAAGACATTTGAACAGTGGCGTAGCTGGCCTGCTCCGGGCCTGGGGCAAGATCAGCACCCGGGCCCCCCATGTGAGGAACGGGGGGGGGTGCTGGCAGAGAGATGTGAGGACGGGGGGTGTGCACACTCACCGCGGCCGCCGTGCGTCTGCTGTAGGAGGAGAGGAGGGGCGGGCAGAGCTGCAGGACAGGAAGTCCCATCCTCCCTCCTCTCCCTCCCTCCTGCCAGCACGGGAGAGAGGGTGGATCCTGGAGCCTGCAAAACAACACGTCCTAAGGGCTAAAGAATATAGCCCCTACTAATTATAATGCCTAATGAGTGAGTATAAAATCGTTTTTATCTACTTTGACAGGATGCTTTTAGGAGACAAAAGGAGTGTGAGATTATTGATAGGATGCTGCAGGGACATGATTTTGTAGCTTAGGTGGCTTTTTGGAGGTGACAGGATCCCTTTAAGAGAATAAAAACTGTAATGCCATTCAGAAATCAAAATACTGCATATATGAGTCTCTGACCTGCAAGTAGAAATAACTGGGAGGAGGGAGGGAAGGGAATAGGGGAGGGGAAAAAACAAGTATCAAAAGCAAAAATAGCCCAAAACCAAGAGTCACTTGGTCAAAATGCAAGGGCCATCCTTTGCTAAAAGGGGGCCAAGGGGATGTTCCCAGTCCCGGCCAGAGGTAATTGGATGGAAGGCATTACCACTGAAGGTGGTTGGAGCTGGCAGGGAGCTCATATAAAAGAATGAGGATGGGACACAGTTAATTTCATGGACCACTTTGGGTCTAGTTTTTTCGGATCTTGTCTTGGGGCAGCCCAGTTTGAAGAGGGTGGTGAAGGAGAGCTTGAGTAGAAGGTTAGGTGCCATCTACGTAGTAGGTTCTTGAGCTGATCAGGCATATGGCAAATGTGGAGTTTGCCAGAATAAGAGAAAATCAATTTTGTTGGGAGACCCCATCTATATTTGATGTTGTTTTCCCTTAGAATGTTGGTGTATGGCAAATGCTCTCCTCTTGGCCATTGTCATTTAGAAAAGTCTGGGTAAACTTCCAAGTGGGATAAAGGACTCAGGGGGAAAAGGGAGCTTCCTCAGAGCGTGGAGTAAAGCATTCTTAGTGGGAAAATAATAAATTCTAGCCAGAGTGTCTCTGGGGATCTCAGGGGGATGAAGGCTTGGGGATCCTGTAAATACGGTCTACCTGGTGGTCTCTCAAGTCAGTACCCGGCAGAATGGCAGATATAAATGTACCAAACATGGCAGCCAAGTCCCCGTCTAACACCGACTCAGGAATCCCATGGATCCGCACATTGTTCCTGTGGGAACGATCCTCCAGGTCTCCTAATTTATCTGTCATAACAGAGACCATTTCCTCCAAGGCTGCGTTGGCATCAATTAAGCCATAATGAGACTTTGCAAATTCGCCCATCTTTTGCTCAATATGAAAGGTGCCCTCCCCAATACTGTCAATCCCTCTTAATTCCACTAACATGGATTGAAGATCATCCTGTAATGCTGACCTTAATGATTCAAGCAGTGCCTCCATAGTCTTCTTAGAGGAATATCCAGCCCTTCAGCGATCTTCAGAAGTTGATAAAGCCACAGAGCCTTTGTGGGAGAAGCAATGTGAGAAGACAGAAGAAGCAAGCACCATTTTTCCTGCAGCCCTCGGAGTGGCCTACTTAGTAAAAAAGTCTGTGGGTTTAACCGGAGAGCCGCTTCTGCGGGACTTCCTAGTAGCCATCACATGCTCACCAGATTACAGTACCAGGGGGACCCAGTACAAGTCGCCTCTGCCGCTGTAAAGCCACTTCTGAGCATAACCGCCCAGGAGCTCAGCACCAAGTGACCAGCTTGTTCAGCATGCAGGCCATGCCCCTTGTTAAGTGTTTATTGATATGTCCTGAGGTTTTGTATATTGGTTTGACCACATTATGGATACAAGAAAGATTATGAAAACATAAATGAACTATTAGACTAAAAGTCATACTGTTTCTATTTCTGCACTATTTTGATCACAGTAACAACTGTGCTATTAAATGGTTGAACTAGTACAACTTTCACGTAGGTGAGGAAAGTCATCAAATTCGCCTCTTAAAAAAAGCATTTTGAATCCATAAGCTGAAATCATTGGAGTCTTTGGGACTTAAAATGAGTATTATGCGTTGCATGTAATTTATGCAAGTATGTGTGTCTTCACTTTCTTGCATATTTTTGAATGTAACTTTTCCTTTTTGTCATGTGAAATTCATTGCTATTTTTGTGGCAAAATCTTCAAAATGGCATACGCTGGTTGAAGAATTTTGTACAAATGAAATGTTCTCCTTATGTGTCTTACTATTTTGTACCTCTTTAGATAAAATGTAACATAATTATAAATAAAATAGCATGATCCTTTAACATATCTTGCGTTATGAAATAGAGTATAATTGCGCAAGCATTTTGCAACATTTCAAAAAGTCAGAATATGAGGAATTAGTCCAAGACATCTGGATAATTAGGTAAGTTTCTAAATCTTTGTACTTAAACCTGATATCCAAAAGGCATTTAATATGTGCATAAGACCATCTAGTTTAACAAGGTGCATGAATGATGACTGAAATATGCCAGTTTGGATATTTGTGAACTGGTCTATCCGTAGCAGTATTCATTTTTTTAACAAGAAACTTCATAAAATACCTAGAACTTTGAATTATTCAGGCTTTTTCTTCATTCAAGTGTCCTTTGAATGCCTCTTGTGCCTGTCTTGGACACTCAGGTTATTTTCTAATTTAGATGCTATAAAAAAATAGATCCAATAAAGAAAAAGTTTGGAAAAGGTAAACAAGTATAATTTTTTATCTACTCAATACAAACACAAAGATTGAAAAAGTTAAAATATTGAGACTGCAAAGTAACTTTAAATGTGTATGTTACTTAAAGTTAATCCATGTAACCCACTTACCTTTGGAATAAAAGTCAGCACTATACATCAAGACTGGTGAGTGCCGCCGAACTTTATTCATATATTGGTTGGTAATCACCATAGCTGGTTTGTTTGAAACACAAAAGCCGTAGGGTGTGTTGGTGCCCGGATTCACTCTCTTATCCTCTTATTCACAGATTATAACTAATCCCTTATTTACAGGTTAGGTCATACATTTTGTATTAGAAGAGTCCTGCCACTGGGGATCCCAAGTCCCTTATTTTAAAGGAGTTATTGTTGAGCAAGTATGGTGGAATTCCATTAACAGTCTATTGGCGTGACAGATATCCAAGAATAGTGATCAGCTATCTTAAATGGATCTGCAGTGTGATGAACGCTCCTTTTAGGTGAGGACTTCAGTACAACTGCGATTATAGAGGTCCTAATGTTAGGCAACCAAGTGAACATCAGTTCATCACCTATCTTGGTACAACTCATCAAAGCTTTATTTGTTTGACACTGAAAAACCTTTACATAAAAGATGCAATGATGGATTTCAGGTGGCAAGACATTGTTACATTTTCTATATTGAACACCATATAGACTAAGGTAAGTGTACAAAAGGTATTTCCAAATCACAAAAAATAAAGAGTGTGGAAGCATAAAATTAATTACTTTAAAAGTAATAACTTTATTATTTCATAATTAATTAACAAACATGACTTAAAAACAAAAAAGAGATTACAGTGTAGAAATCTAAAGGACCCAAGTCAAAGTCCAAATACTTTAAACAGTACATAGAACAATATAGCTGCAAAAAGTACAGATAGCCCAGTAGCTATACAACACAACAGGTATATTGAATATGCACAACTAAAGTGGTTTAGGAATAATTCTTGATTTAGAAACAAAATCTCTCCAAACCTAAATTTTGAAGAAGAAATCCAGTAATCCCAGGTGGCAGGAGTATGATAAAACATCCAGTTCATTTAATCAAAGTAAAACACAGTGCAACATGTTGTAGCCCCAAGACAGAGCACAGGAATGCAATCCTACGCGTTTCAGCTTAAGGAGCCTTAATCATGATTAAGTCTTCCTAAAATGAAACACATAGGTGTACGTTCCAGTGCTCTGCCTTGGGGCTACATCATGCTGCACTTTGATTAAATGAACTGGATGTTTTATCATACTCCTGCCACCCGTGATTGCTGGATTTCTTCTTTTTCAATATTGGCTTCTTTGTCGGCGTATACGAGCACTGGGATTAGAACTATACGAACTGGATTCAAGACATGAAAGGGGTGAGCCGAACTATTTTCCTTTTACAAACTTAACTTTTGTGTCTGCCGTATTAGGTGGTTGAAAATAGCTTGTGTGTGTTCTAATTAATGGGGTTGGCCATTACTTTTTTATTGATGGCCAATCCAAAGGAAATATCATCAAGATCTGATCTGTGGCATGCGACATCTTGGATCCCTATCGATCAGATGTTACCAATGCCGGCTGGAAATTCTCAGATGCCGGGGAAACAGAACAGCTCTGTCATTTCTATAGTGGCTTAGGCCAGGTACTGCAGGTCTCCCCCTATTTAAATGAATAAGGTGTAGACTTGTAGCTCACAGACTATATAGCTTTGATGGGGCTGCTGTTGTCCGGCAGCATCTGAGAAGTTCCAGCTAGTGCTGGTAATAGCTGAACGGCAGGGGTCACGGTTGTCAAACCCCCACTGATCAGATGTTGATGACCGTCAATAAAAAGATAGTGGCCAACCTGTATATGAATTAAAACACAGCTCAAAGTACTAACAACAGTAAACGAGCAATGGAGACAGCAAACTTCCGCTATAAAAATGTAATCATGTGTTTATAGCTTTTACTTGCGAAAGAAGGCAGTTTAGGAACTAAATGTATGTTATTTTATCACAAAACCTTTTCTTTGTCCCTTCACACATAGCAGAGTCAATGACAACTAATAGATAAGCCTCTGATCTGAGAGAATTTCACACATTTTATCTGCGTTTTAGAATTTCTTTCATGGGACTAAAGCACCATTAGCACTCAGCGCTAACCCTATCAGGGCCCTGTGTCTCCTAAGATTCCATGGAGAGGCTTAAAAACAAATCTCCTATCTGGCATACATTGTAGGAATGATTGGCATAGTTACGTCGGTGATTTGGCAGTACTAGATAAATAATAGATACGTCACTCATTTTCTTTTCTTACAAAATGTCCTAAACACAGGAATTGGGTTTAACCAGGAAGGAAATGGTTAAGATGTAGATCTTGGTTTTAAAACTACTTATTTGTGTTTGTTTAATCACTCTATACTTAATGAGCATAGATAACTTGATTCCAGGTGCCATGAACCATTGCAGTTTTCTTGTTTGCAAAAGGGAGAAAGAACCTGTAAATGATACTTCATAGGCGCATTCCTCCAAGTGGGAGATCATTGCGCGATGCAGTACCAGCTTATGGTGTCCTTGGACGGCACCTGCTTGGATTAAACAATGATGTAGACAATTGCTATGCTTACAGGATTCCACATAAAGTCCTAGAGAAAATCGTTAATATTCCACACAGAGAGAGATGTACAAAACAAGAGGTCTCCCTCCATCATAAGCATGGTATGCACAAGGAGGGAAATACTACTGTTTGGAAAAAAAAATATTTATCTGGAACATGGAGTAGTATCGGAGCCAAGAAAGCAGAAACTGGAGTGCAAAGGAGTAATAAAATGAAAATCAGAAATAGGAACTCTGTGTGCCCACATTTCCTCTATAAAAAAAAGCTAAGAAAATATTTCCCTTTGTAAATGATCACACTTCATACAATGTATTACATAGTAGATGAATTCCAGCTTAACAGATGTAACATTTGCACAACAGTTTAGGCTGAATATCTTGTTTGCATGCAGTAGCTGAAACTTACAAATGTATTTCTATATAAGATAAGATAAGATAAGATAAGATAAACTTTATTGATCCCGGAGGAAATTACAGTATTACAGCAGCAGAACAAAGATCAGAACATTTCACACTTATATACAGGTGACATATGGGTAATGTTCATATTGAAGGCTATCAATATATCTTTTTTGAGTAACTAAAATACTTAATAGGAATCACTGTGTAATGGATACAATATGCAATGGAATCAAGAATTGTGTTAATATCACGACTGGGGTGGGGCAAGAGGACACGTACAACACAAGGGACACACCAGGAAATGGTCCTAGCGTTAGTGAGAGGCCAAGAGGAGTCACCCTCTAACACTCACCTGAGGCCTGAACTCTGTGCTAACGTCCCTATTCGGGTCCTTTACCCCGTCACCGTCACATGCCTAGACGCTCGCAGGCCCCAAACTCATCCTGCCTATACAGAATTAGCTACAATGGTCCATACATCTGGCCTGAAGCAGCAGGGAGATAGATCCAAATTTTACTCTGGGGCCCATCAAACTCTAGTTATGCCACTCTGTATGTTGCTTGCTGTATGGAAGAAAGGGGTATGGAGGGCACCACAATTATTATAGATTAGTAAAGGAGATCTACATGTAACCCATTAGTACATTATGAGCAAAACCAATAAAAGAGGGGTTACAACACAGTGATACAACCCAAAAATAGTATCTTGCAAAAGTATAAATCTTTATTATTGGTGAAGAACAGCAAAGGAAAACAGTTCACATATATTAAAAACATTTAAAATTGGCTAGATAGCCATACAAACATTCTGGTCAGAGGCAAGGAGGTAAGCCAATGACCTGCCCACACTTTTGAGCCCCAGAAAGGATTATATGGATTCTGCATGAAGTTGGGGGTTGTTTAGTCATTGAGTCCTTATGTACACATGCCAATTGGCTACAAATTGCTGCTTATCATGTTTTTTTAATCACCATGTTTTTGATCTAATTAATATGAAGATACACAACATTTGATATAGCTTATCCTATCCGAATCTTGACAGTTCCATGTTTTTTATTTTATTTTATGTTCAATATCTTTTTATTATTAATAATCATATCAAAACACGTACATACTGATATAGTAACATCGTAAACAATCAATCAGAGCACAGTATGTAGTAGAAATCCAACTGTAGTTCGAGGTTTCTATTGTCACAGTTGTTAACATAGAGCAATAAGCAAACAGTATTAGACAAAATGTAAACCCAGAGGGGTCTCGGAAGTGTGGGCAGGAGGTTTCGAGATGACTCTTGTTGCTGTAAGGGTGCCGTTACACGGGGCGACATCGCCGCCCATAACAGAGGCGACGTGGGGGCGTGGCCTATCGCCGGCGTCATCGACCCTACGTCGCCTCATGTGAAGGGGTGATGTCGCTGGTGCCTGGAGGTCCCCTGGTTTCAGAGCAGTGCTCTGAAACCAGGCGACCATCATGGGGCGATGTGCCATAGGCTCCCATTGTCCTGCATCGCCGCTGGGGTTTCCAGACACCCCGGCGGCGATGCCGCCTGACAGATCGCCAGTACGGGGCTGGAGGTGTCGCCCCGTCTAAACGGGGGGCGGCGACGCTGGCGGGGGCGGCAAGAGTGTGCGCGCCCCCGCCATTCGCCGGCGACATCTCCAGCCCCGTCACCCCGTGTAACGGCACCCTAACACTTTCTGCACCAAGCACTTCCGGGAACACATATGGCATTCCCACACTAATTCCCCCAAATGGAGGGAACAACCATAATAAGATTATGCCTCCTGCATTTAGTGAAAAGGAAAGAAGGAGAAGAATCCAGAATATAAGGAGGAAAGGAAAATGCAAAGTAGAGCGAAAAGTAGGACTACGGGATAGGTACAGAAGAAAAAGATAGCAGTGCAAAGAAATGAAGAAGAAAGGGACAGTAGGAGAAAAACAGAGGGGGAGGGAGGATACACAGCCTCCCCACACCACTTTAAAGGCCCAGTCTTACACAACAACGCATCAGCGATCCCGATAACTAACAATGTGCAGAGATCGCTGGTGCGTCATTTACACATTGCTGGTAAAATGTCAAACAGGCATCTTACCAGCCATGTGGAAAACGACGCACTAGCAATCTAGAATTATACCGAGGTCGTTGTGAATTTTCTCTCGATAGCGTAGCATTGAGATCGTTGCTCATTATCTTTGTCAAACACAACGATGTAGCGTTCCCAGCGGGAGCACAACGATGACCCAGAGCAGTGTGTAACGATCAACAATCTCACAGCAGGGGCCAGATTGTTGGTGCGTGCCACACAGAACGACATCGCTGTTGCGTCACAGATTTTGTGACGTAACAGCGATCCCAATAGCGATCTCGTTAGCGATCTCTTTATGTGTGACAGGGCCTTAAGTCTTGTCTCAACAGCTACCTAGGGATTACTCTCACAAAATGATATCTCGAAAATTCAAGGCATCCTTAAAAAGGATCCATGCAGTTCAATCCTGGAAAATTTCTCGAGGGAGTTTGAAGCTTCAGCGGTCAACTCTTCCATTCTGAAGATTTCAGTCATTTCCCAGTACCACTCCAGCATGGTGGGAACTTGGGCAGACTTCCAGAATCTTGGAATGACAGAGCGGGCCGCTAACAGACAAAACCCTAGGATATCCTTTTTGTGAAACCCCATTGATTGGGGGAAGATCGATAGCAGCTCCATCTCTGGGCTTCCAACCACCCATCTGCCTGTGATCAAAGTGTACTTAGCAAACACCCGTAACCAAAAGTTCTGGATCCCAGGGCAACTCCACCAAATGTGAAGCATTGTGCCTTTAGCAGCACCACACCTCCAACACATCTCGGATGCCGAGGGGTAGATAGCGTGCAAGTTTACAGGGCATAGATACCACCTTGTCAAAATTTTAAAGCTTTTTTCTTAGGCTACGGAAGTGCTGGCCAACCTATCGGTGAAGAGAAAACACTTCTCGCAGTCGGCTCTCAAGATCTTTCTGTCTAGTTGCCTTTCCCATAATTTCTGAAAGTGATGTTTCCCCCACCTTTTTGTTTCCATGATAAAGTGGTGCATTGCAAAAATCCTATAACCCTGGAGGGAAGTCCTGCAGAAAAACATTCTCCAACGGAGTGCATTTCTCCTGCACCTGGCAGCCGCCTGCCGCAGACCAAAGAAAGGACCGAAATTCTAGAAATTCATACTCACTTAAGGTATCGTCACACATAGCAATATCGCCACCATATGGCTGGCAATTTGACGTGAGCGCGCACATTCGGGGCACTTTTTTGCACATCACCGTCGCCCTGTCACACATAGAGATCTCGCGTGCGATGTTCGGCGATCCTGCGTTCCAGAGATCGCCTGGCGCAGACCGGAAGCAATTTGCCATTCCCACATCGCCACCAAATCGCCGCATCACACGCCACCACCGCATCAGCGATGTGTGCGTAGAGTGTGAGCACAGCGAGGAGACAGGCGTGCCAGAGTGCTGTACACCGCGCCCCTACCACTCCGATTGGCCAACACAACTGCGTCGCCATTGGTCAGCCTTGTCAGGAAGTCTGCCCATTACATGACGCATGTGTCCTTTCTACTATATCGCTATTCAAATATGGCGCTTTAGCCATGGCCAGCCAATGGGAGCGCAGGAGCGACCACCAATCGCGGCAGACGGGCACGCCAAACATAACGCTCAGGCACATCTCTGGAATTGCTTCCAGATGGTCTGAGCTCGCTTTCTACATCGCTATCACCCAGTCACACGCCATGATGCGCAGAAATCGCCTGGTGGAAATCACCTGATTTCTCAGCAGAGCAGGGCGATCAGGCGCGCACCACCGGCGATTTCTCTCCGTAATATCGCCCTGTCACACTCCACAACGCTCAGGCGATGTGGTAGCGATATCACCGCATTCGGAGATTGCTTAGCAAATCTCCCGACGATATCTCCATGTGTGATGGTACCTTTAGAGATGTTGATGGTGATTTCGTTTGTAATGCCTCGAAGGGGGGGAATCTGACCTTGTAGAAGCATCTGACCTACTCGGGTACCCCCCACACTCATCCAACACAGGAAAGTCCGCCTGTGTAGTCCCAGACGGAATGCCAGATTAGCGAAGAGAGGGGTTAGCAGGCTAAATCGATCGGTAGGGGATTCCTTTGATATAAAGGAGTGCCATGTCTTCATCATGTCACTGGTCGAGTCCGAAAGTCGACCCACTTTGTCCAAATCACAAGGGGAGATCCAAGGAAGATATTTTAACAGAATATCTAAGCCGTCTTGCTTAAGAGACACCCACTGTCTGTTCCCTTTGCTAAAGTGCCAGTCAAGTACTCTAGCTAGTGAGGATGCCAAGAAGTAAGCCCTCAGGTCTGGCAGCCCCGCTCCTCCCATCGTCCTCAGTAAATTGTGAGGATGTCCATGCTTTTTTATTTTATTTTAATACTGATGCATTCCAGCGAAAAAGGAAATACAGTAATATTCAAGCAGGCAGCAACGAGGATCTGCGATCAGTTATGCGTTGTGACCTTCTGATCTCAGATCCCCTAGTGCTCTCATCAGGATTTGAATGCATTACAAAACATTGAGCACTATCTAACATCAGATCTCCTATCTGCAATTGCACACGCAATACTGGAGGAGCACAGCAACGCACTCCTAGTGTCAGTGCGGGTGTGCACACAATGTGGCTACATTCTGACGCCTGGATCCTATCTGTCTGTAGCTGCTACTTAATGCACCTAGAAGTATAGCAAGAGAGTGGCTTCAGTGAGGAGGGAGAGAAGGCAGTGTGATGTGCTTTCTTCTCACTCTTACTATGATCTTCACTATCCCCACTCCATGCAGCCCCCTCTTCACTATCCCCCTCATGATGTCCCCACTCTTTTAATAAGCCACCTTATGCTACACATTCTGCATACTGTGCCCTCCCAGTCTTCTTTCTGAGCGCTCCCCATGCCACCCCTTCTCCATATTGAGCCTTCCCATGCCATTCCTTTTTCCTACCAATCCCTCCCAACCCCCCTTCTTCATACCAAGTTGCCCTTCTCTATACCAAGCCACCACGCCACCCCTTCTCCATACCAGGTGCCCCCAGGCTACACCTTCTCCATACTGAGCCGAATACCACCATGCTAGCCCTGCTCCATACTGTGCCTCTCCTATGCTAACCTTCTTCATACCGTGCTCCTCCAATGCTACCCTATTCTCCATCCTGTGCCTCTCCCATCTCATTCCTTTTCCATACTGGACCTCTGAGGCTACCCCTTCTTCATATAATGCCCCTTTTATATTACTACATACCCCAGGCTACCCCATTCTCAATACCATGCCCCATTCAGGCTACCCTATTCTCCATACCATGCATCCTGGCTAGCCTTTCTCCATATTAAGCCTCCCATTCTCTATACTGCACCCCTCAATTTCCATACTGTACCCCCCCATTTTCCATAATGCGCACCACCATCATTTTCAATTCCCCGTCACTCTTCATACTGTGCACCTCCGTTCGTTTTTCATTATGCCCCCCAATTATCCATGATGCCACCTCCCTCATTTTCCATTCCGCTACTTCATGCTGCATACCCCCTCACTTTCCATTTTTCCCCATTCTTCATACTGTACACCTCTCTCATTTTTCATGTTGTGCATGCATGCCACTCATTTTCCATGCTGCGCACTCCCATCATTCTCCATGCTCCACACCCCCCTCATTATCTTTGCTGTCCAGACCCAAACAGTCTCCATGCTGCGCACCCCCCTCATTCTTTATACTGCACACCTCCTCATTCTCCATGCTGCACACCGCCCTTATTATCCATTTCCACATTCTCCAGTGCTGTGCACTCCTCTCATTTTCTATGTTGTGAACCATCCTTATTTTTCATAACCACATTCACCAATGCTCCCCTTTATTCTCCATTCTGCACCCCCCTTCTGCATGGTGAGCACCCCCATTTTCTGCATCCCTGAAGCTGCCCTTCTGTAGCATGAGCCTGCACCTGCACATCAGGGCAGGGAGCTGATTTGAGCTCCGCTGATGCTATCAGATCTTCATTTGTATTTGAGTCTTAAAGACGTAAATAAAAATTAATGGGTGCTCCCTCCCTCCTCCAAAACATGTGGGATTTGATGAAAAAACTTTGGAGGAGGATTGAAATAAAAAATGTAAATCTTGATCGTGGCACTGTCCTCGGAACCCGCCGCCCTATGCACTGGACCTTCGGTGTCTAGTGACACATATGGCCCTGTATGTCCCCCATCCTATACTAATGTCCCCCATCATGGACCTCTTCCAGGTTTGTCCCCCATCCTGGGACCTTTCTAGGCATATAAGTCCCCAACCCTGGTATAGTGTCCCCTGTCCAGAGCCCTTTTTATTAATAATGCCACTCATCCTGAGCACCTTCCTGGTACAATATCTCCCAACCTGGGCTCCTTCCTGGTATATGTCTTCCACCCTGAGCCCATTTCTGGTATATATGTCCCACATTCTACCTCCCCCCCCCCCAAAAAAAAATAATTATTACCTTCCCCTCCTCTAGCAACAAACAGCATCCTCTTCTGTAGCTGGCGCTTGGTATGGCGATGCATGACGTCAGTGCCATGCGACGCCAATGTCTGGCACACCAATATCTGTTACCAGCTTCTATTTGGACTCTGTGCCGCAATACACTGCAGCTAAATGTGCGTTCTTGGATGCACATTCAGCTCAAGTGGGTGTTGGGATGAGTAGGCCCTCCACCAGCACCAGCCTGGTTGCTTGCTCTTTGCAAACATATCCACAAAATTTCCTACCTGCCCCTTAAATTTGTAGGCTTGTAGCCTGGGAAAGGCATGTTGAAAAATATTAGGTTTAGGGTCCCATCAGAGTAAGGTCACCTTGCCATGGTTGATAGGTACACATGGTTTTGCCAATGTATGTGTAAGAACCTCAATTTCTTCTAAAAGATTTTTTTTGTTCCTTATAGCATTAATGCAGCTTTGATTTCATGTGCTATATATATATATATGTCTTGGCACTTACAGAATGCTATGGTATTTATTTGTATATTGTACAAACATATCCACAAGATCAATCCGATGTGGTTGGTAGAGAGTTCATCTGAGACATCTGCCGATACTGTTGTAGATAATGGGGTCTGGTCTGAATTTGTTTAAAGTTATGAATTTATTCATGGGGAGGGGTTCTGGTGTCTTTCATCATTTTTAAGTGTGTCAATAAGTTTTTGGCTTATCTAAAAATAGGGAAACAAGGGGCACAATATTGGTCTTGTATTTTATATAGGTTATGAACAGTCGTGAATATCGCTGATCACCTGGACTGGTTGTGGGACCCACAACCAGTATATGCGTTTAATAACATGTGTGGGGATAAGGAAAGGAATGCCACTCACCTCTATCATATACACCCTTGGATCCCCGGGCTCCTGAAAGGCAGCTGGTATCCACCGTTAGTATAATAAGAAAAGGAAATTCAGGGCCACTTGTCCTCAGGAAGAGATCCTTTAATAACAACATATTAAAAACGTCCCGACGCGACGTTTTTAATAAGTTGTTAATAAAGGATCTCTTCCTGAGGACAAGTGGCCCTGAATTTCCTTTTTTTAATATGCGTTTAATACAGCTTCTGCTGGATCCACACTTCCACGTGCACAGTGGTTGAGATACATATGTCCAAAGGACAGTGCTTTGCAATCCGTACTGACTGTATACAGATAATGACCACAAAAGTTCTGTAGACAATGGTGCTTTATTTCCAACGTGTTTTAGAGCTAACCTTGCTCCTTTATCAGGGATGCAACCATGAAGCTTTATGGCTGCTCCCTTATGAAGGAGCGAGGTTTGCTTTGAAACGCGTTGGAAATAAAGCACCATTGTCTACAGAACCTTTGTGGTCATTATCTGTTTACAGTCAGTGCGGATCGCAAAGCACTGTCCTTTGGATATATAAATACGTTTTTGGGGCCTCTATAAATGTTAAGATCTGGGGTGGGGTCTAAATAAATTTTAGCGCCTGATCTGAATTAATTTTGGTATCTGGCCTAAATTCCTTTTAGTTTGAGGTTTTCATTTACTTTGGGGTCTTCTTTGGCCTATGAATATTTTTTTTCATACAAATGAAGGTAGGATCCAGCACCTTATTTTAATAATATATATGTCATTTCACAATTCTAATAATTTGTCTACATTTTATTAAACCCTTGAGGCGGCAGAGTACCTGTGACTATGGGTGGTTGTACATAATGCAGATCGCATTATATAATAAGTGATGTAGAAGTAATAAGAATGTGTCCTACAGTATCAGGATTGCTTTAATACAAAAATGATGAATGGATGGGGCTTATCAGAGAACTCTGACTTTCAACAGACAGACCGCTCCTGCCAGATACTTAATACACCGTGATTTAAGATGTCAAAACAGGCATTTTTAAGGATAAAACTCCTGCCACTGTGGAATGAAGTATGGCATTTAAGAAATAGAAGAATTCCCAAACACAGTCATGATTTACTGTAAGACAACATTTGGAATCTTTCCTAAAACATAAGAGATCTGTAGCTTGTATCCGATTATTATAATGAAGGGAAGGACATATTACAGCTAAACAAAATAGGCACAAAATAAAAAGAATAAACAGCAGATCCATGAGGGGTGAGTCCTGAATACAATTAGTTAACTTGAGTAAACTTTGTGCATATGAATGAGGCCTTCACACTTTGTTTCCCTCACAGTGACAATAAGCATTGACTACTTGGTTCCACTGCAGACAACAGCTGACCTGATCGGCTAGCAAAAAAAAAAATAGTCAAGATCTGACAATTTCTTAACAATATAAAAACAATTTTGCCTCCCTAAAGGGAATCTGTCAGCAGGATTTCACCGCCTAAATGGTTTATAAGCACATACCTTTACATTGCCAATCCATTCTTCCAAATACTGAGAAACCAGCAGTTGAATTAATACGCAAATGAAATCTGAAGTCTCTGTCACTCCAGCTCTATTCCCTGCATTGTCACATTCTGCTCGACGGATCTGTTACCTGAACGAGCAAGTGTGGCACCTCTGCGGGGGATTGCCACAGGTTCCACTGGTGCAAGAAGGGAATTACACTTTGGTTAACATAGCACACACCACCTTCCACCCCAGACCTGAAGCCAGTTCCCCTTTAAGAGCATCCAGGCCTGAGGGGAGGAGTTAGTCGGTCCCTGTAGTTTCAGTTTGAGTCTGAAGTTAGTTCCTGTGAAAAGAGAGAAGAGAGAGGAGAGGGAGGAACTGGTTGCTGGGGGAGATTCAGGCCCAGGACCAGGGACCACTGACCGCTGTGCACACCCTAGGCAAAGGGTCGTAGGCAAGTGGAAAAGCAGGGAACTATGAAAGGGAATCTTGTTCTACAGCCCTTTAGTACACCCGGACACTGGAGTTCGATGCTGCCAGCATTCAGAGCTACAGCAAAAAGCCCAGAAGACTCAGGAGGAGTTCAGCCCTGAGGAGAGCTAGTAAGAAACACTAAACTGACCAAGCACAGGACCAGTGTCCATAAGAGGAACAGGGACCCCCGCAGAAGGACCTCATAGCCAGTTTAGGACAAAGCCCAGAGAGGGAGAAGAAGCGGTGGGTTCAGGTTTAGGCAGGACTTACCCCACACCACAGAGCACAAAGACAGAGGAGGCCTCATAACTTTCTGTGGAAATCCGAAGTTGCACCTGCGACCTGGTTAATACTCTGGACTGTATCTGTTACTCTGTCACCAGTAAAAGGTACCGAAACATCAATCCCTGTGTGTCTGTGTGCCTGTCTAAGCGCCGCAATTCACTGCTGTGTCAGCAAAGACTCAACTACTACTCCCCTCATCCATCCCTGCTGCCCTGAGGTAAAGTTCCACCTGTGGGGAGCTGTACCACACTCTGCTGCACCCACCATCACCTCAGCGGCCGGCTTGCAGCGCCGGTACCATATTACCGGGAACTACAGGTGGCGTCACGTTCAATTCTAAATATCACTTTATCCCCCACCGTTCCCCGCCATGGAGGGTCCAGGGCTTGGGACCGGGGATCGACCAGCCGTGTCCACCTATCAAAGCTGCCATAAGCCCTAGTACCCGAGTACCCCATCCCCTGTCGACCGCCTCACAAGGAATAAAGCTGAAATGGCAGAGGCCTCAGAGCTACCATCTCATATGCACAGTCTATATCTACAGTCTCATATTAATTCAAATGCTGATTTCACAGAAATGGAGGACATGAGTGGCCATGTAAAGATATTGCTGGAATTATCTATGAAAGATTTACATTCTCAAATAGTTTGGAACTTGAAATCCTGCTGACAGATTCCCTATAATAGTCTCTCCTATGACCAATATCAATTGCCTCTTTCAAACTATCACCTCTCTTCTTGGTCCCATAATACAGAGATTATTTTTACAAATCTCTGTGCCAATGACCTTGCCTCCTACTTAGATAACATCTGTCAGGACATCCTGTCCATTCTCCTGGCAGTAATATTACTTACCGTAGTTCCTACATATTCCCTCCTCTACTTTATTGTCCGATCCATCAACAAAGGATAAAACTTATGTGCATCTCATCTTTGAATGTCCACCCATCTACTCTTCATTATATTACCTCCATTATGTTCAAACTTTTTCACTAGCCGGGGCTCCTTGTTTTACCACAAACAAATTCTGTAAATTGTACTTGTCACCATTATGTGGCTACCTTTTTAGGAAAAGTATAAGCAGCCGTATACAAAACCCTTTATTTGAACATCTCTAATTAAACTTAATAAACTCTCCTTATATTATCTTTAAAGAAAGCTGATATTCAAATGCATCCGGGCTTCTGGCTTTTGAGAACTCGGCAAGCTGTTTTCCACAACCCTTCATGCCTAAATTTATAGTCAGATGGCAATATCTGTCAGGTTATGAACAGATCTCATTGTTCTGACCAAACTAGAGTCATTTCCCCCTTAAAACAATGTTTCTGATCAATAATTGTTGCTTTAAATCCCATACAGGGCTTGTTTAGTTAGAAGAATGAGATCCTGCAAAGAAGTTGTGACATCTTGCTGTATGGCAGCAAATATGGCAGCGGAGAATTGTGGGAAACTAGACAATGTATCCGTACTTGTTAACAGGTCCAAAAAATGAATGTCCCATCTAAATGGCCCTCAGATGTTGATTGGTCACATCCATGCTCATATGGGAGGAACTAATAATTCTAATGTTTACCATGTGCTGCCTAGTTTACTGGCCACTCTGCCATCAGCGATGGCCAGTCTATTAGGCAAGAAAAACAGCACATATAAACTGTTTCACTGTATCATTACAGCTTCAGTGCCCCGGCGCTCCTCTGATGCTGCAGAGTCAAAGATACTTCTGGTTACAGCATCAGAAAGCAATCAAACTGGGCCAGTAATGTGAGGATACTGCCAGTCTAAGCCATGAATCAAGCAGGAGGCCACCATTCCAAAGCAGACTGGAAGCTTGGAGGCTGGTGAGTGGGGTGCTCCTGCAGAAGCCTTTTACTTTTTCCCTTGTGGTGCTTTAGAAGAGCTGAGAACTTGCTATTTGGTACTCTCTTGGAATGCACCTATATCATATACAAACAGGTTGTCGCTTCCTTTTTGGTTGACCAAGCACTCCTCCTATCTGTCTAAACCATGACAAGCAGTCTAATGCTGATCTCAATGTGGACGAAACTGCACTCTTCATCCAACAGATGGTTGTTAGGGTGCTTTCACACAGCGTTTTTCTGTGATCCGTGGCTGTCCGTTGTAAAACGGACAGCCACGGATCAGATTTTGGCCCCATGTTATCCTATGGGCACGGATCACATCGGATTTGGCCTTATTGGCATCCGATTTTTGTCAGATCTTATTCTGGCCTGATTCTGATTCTGGCCTGCTGCGATTTTTGGCACAGCGGGTCAAATCGGACCGAGTTGGATCCGACCTGATCCGCGCCAAATAACATGGGGCCTATGGAGCGAGGATCTGAGGAAACAGCTGATGTCTCCTCGGACCCGATCTTAGTGTACTGTGCATGCTCAGTACACTAAAATCGCTCTGTGCCATCTAATATCACTTCTGCAATGTATATTCATACATTGCAGAAGTGATATCCAGTTAAATGAAAGGGTTAAAAATAAAAAAATCATTATCCTCACCTCTCCCACGATCCAGCGATGCCTCCAGCGCTCTGTGCTTCTAGGACCTGGCCTGACGTCACAGTTGAGTCACATGACCGGTTACCGCGGTAACCAGTCATGTGACTGTGACATCACGCCAGGTCCTGTTGATCAGAAGAAGAAGCTGGAAGCACCGCGGGTGTCGTGGATAGGTGAGAATGAAGATTTTTTTATTTTTTAAGCTCTGCAAAGAGGGGGTGCAAAGAGGGGGGAGATAGAGGGGAAAACAGGGGGACAAAGAGGGAGACACTGGGGGAGAAAGAGGGGAGACACAGGAGAGACACAGGGGGACAAAGAGGGGACAAAGAGGGGAGACAGAGGGGACCAACAGGAGGACAAAGAGGGGACAAAGGGGGGAGAAAGAGGGGAGACAGAGGGGACAAAGAGGGGGAGAAAGAGGGGAGACAGAGGGGACAAAGAGGGGAGACAGAGGAGAAAGGTGACAGGAGGGAGAGAGGAGGGGGACGAGATGACAGGAGGAGCAGGGAGAGGAGGAGAGAGGATCCAAACTGATGCTGCAAAATATCGGGATCGGATGCCTATTTGGCATCCGATTGCAGACATCAGTTTGGATCCGTTGCTGTCCGAGGGGAGCAGCAAAAAGTCTGATCCCCTCGGACAGCACAAAAACGCTGTGTGAAAGCAGCCTTAAGAGAGCAAAATTGTAGTGGAATAAGGTGTTCCTCCAGAAATACTTAATGAATAATTTAATTCCAGAGGGTTACGAGTCCGAGTTATTCCAACATTTCCTGTCTCTGATGAAAATTTTATTTCTAGATGGGAGGAAGCATGCGGAGTGTGCTACAACGTTTTCATGGAGTTACTGATTGAATCCAATTCTGAAATAATATCTAATATTGGTAAAGACCTGGAGGATCTGCAATCTAAGTTTAAAGCAGATTGTCAAGATGATAAGCGTAAAAATATAGAGACGCAGTTAGACAAGGTTTTAGATTACTGTGTCAAAAAAAAACAAAGGAATGCAGACCAAAAGGGGATTTGCGTGATTGGCAATCAAGCTCCATGTATCAATTGCGCAGACCCGCTATGAATCCCACACTTCCTCCCATGCAACCCAGTACCTCTACTGTGTCAAATGCAACCCAGTACCTCCACTGAGTCAATATCTTCTCTTAGCGACCAATCGGTGATCTCGATATCTTCAATTGTGACAAGATCCGGGTTGACTCTTCAACGAAATAAGAACACCCCATTTAAACTGGACAAACGTTGTGGTGTGGGACACAAGAGGGGGTCAAAGGTAATTAACCCTAGTAACCATCAACTATCGCGACACAACCTATCCTTACTTGAGAGGGGCCTATCTTTTGCTCTAGTTGCCAAATTCGATCTGTTTTTAGCTATTAAGGACTTGCATTTATTTGCAAAATCCTTGATCTTTAAGAAACATTTCTTTGATGGTAACAAAAACTCTATTTTTCCTACAGAAGAAGAAAAAGTGATCCTGGAGGATTTGGAGGAGCTCTCCACTGAACATTCTACTTCAGAAGGAAGTAAGACCCTCAGTCGATTCGTCCATGTTCCAAAAAGTTCCCCGCACTTTCCACCTGTCCAAATGTGGACATGTATGTACAGGTAGTGAGTAATATGTTTGAAAAAATACAGACACATATTAATAGGGATAACCTAAGCTACCAGGAACGTGCAAGGCTAAGGGAACTATAGGACCTACCAGACGTGCTCATTAAACCGGTTGATAAGGGCGGGAACACTGAGGAATATAGGCACTTATCTAATAAGATTTGTTATAAAAAATTAACCCTCTATCCTCCTTTTCGGATAAATTGTTATAGATCTTACAATCGTTGAATGGCAGTGGCATAATTACAAAAGAACTTATGTCAGCATTGGTCGTGGATGATCCCGTGGTTCCCACCTTGTACTCTTTGCCTAAGATATATAAAGACCCTGTGACACCACGTGGTAGACCTATTGTGTTGGGGAGGGGGATCTTTATGGAGATCGTAAATAGATGGATCGACTCTAAGCTTCAGCCTTTGGTGGAGAGTCTTCCTTCCTTCATTGAGGACTCCACAGAGATTTTAAAAAAGGTAGACTCCATTCAGGTGGATGGTGATGCTGTAATGGCAACAGGCGATGTAGAGTCGCTCTATAGTAATATCCGACATAGTGATGGTTTACGTGCAACACATTTTTTCTTTGGGGTGTCGGGTCTTCCGGGTGACATAGTCTCTCTCCACACAGAGCTCCTTGATTTTACCCTAATTCATAATTTCTTCATCTTCAATGGGTCCTTCTACCTGCAGCTCCAGCTAAATTTGTTCCTGAGGTTGTGGGAGAGGGACCTGTTCCTGTCAGATTGGATGTTGTCGGTGGATCATGTCCCTCTTTGGACACCGCCGTCACACCCAAGTTAGTGTCTGTCCCATCTCTTGGCGGAGCCGGGTGAAAGCATCCCGCCAGTATTCAGCATCCCCTTCGATGGATAGGCGGGACGCCGCTGCTGGATTGCCTTGTTCGGCACGGGTCTACTCCTCTAACTCCCGCACAACGTCTCTCCACCGGGGTGCTGCCACGCTGCCGGGTACGAAGGAGTCTAATGGCGTCTGTCCTTCTTTTACGATTTGTCCAGCTATGGGCGGGCACTCCCTGGGAACTTCCTGTGGGCCGCCCCCCTGATTGATTGATGGCAATCAGGGCGGCCACACTTTTTGGCGCCTCTGTCTAGGCCCTCCTTCCTCTAGGGGCTGAGGCACACCCCCGGGCCTGCACATGGTGTTTACTTCATGGCGATGGCGATATCTTGGGTCCTCGTGCGATAATGGCGGGAACCCATTTTTGATGCCTAGCAATGGCGGAAAAAGTCAATTTTAAGCACAAATCCAAGTTCAAGGCGCACAGTACCCGGTGGTAATGGGCACGGGATCCTGTTCGTGACACCAGAAAGAGAATGTATCGCCCCAAGGTATGGGGTACTCGGGTATCAGGCAGCAGAGGGTTAGCTGTGTCACTGGGCATGGTGGCAGCGCCTGATCCCATGTCCTGGGGACTGCTCTCTTGAAAAGGGATTATATACAGGGGAGTATTTACAGTTTATAGATGTCGTGACGCCACCTGCAGTACCTGGTGATGTTCACCAGCACCGTCACAGTTCTCCGGTGGTCGATGGTGTTGCAGCAATGATGGTGTAGTCCTCCGCAGGCAGGACTGGACCGCCAGGGCAGCAAGTCTGTGGAAGGAATCAGTTTGTGCAAGGAAAGATGCAGCAGAGTCGAGAAGTCACTTCACGGGGTACTTTACTGGAACTCAGCAGTCATTACAGTTCACAGTGCAGTATGATGATATCAGACAAATGGTTACGGGTGGCTGCAAGTAGGTTTTATGGTAGGTAGACGGAACCCTCGTATATGCTTTTATTGTACCTCTTGTTCCCTTGCCTCCCAGTGGCGGTGTGAAGCCGGACCTCTTGAAGATTAAGTCTGACCTCCTGCTGTTTCTCTTTACCTCCCTTGCTCCCGTCGGGTGAACCTTCTGTTGAATACGGCTGCTGGTTTGGCGGTGTCTGATTCCCCTCTAATGGGTGCTTTAGGAGTTAGGGCAGTATCTAGATATACCCCCGTCTACAGACCGTGAAGGTTCCTGCAGGTGTGGGCTCCGGTACCCAGTTGCTTTCCTAGAGCGAACTCCCTTGCTTGAGTCTCTTGCTCCTTTCTCCTTCTTCTGGGATCTATCCTTTTGCTTCCCTTCGTCTTTCATTCATCAGGTTCCCATCCTGAACTTTAATGGCTCTCCAACCCAGAGCTGCCGCTCACGCTGATGCTGGCTCTCTCTAGTTCCCCCTTGGGCTACTATATATCCTCCCGTATTCCCTCCCACCGTGTGACTAGTGTGGGGTGTTGGTTTAGGGTTCCTCCTATCATCCACAAATGCACTTGCAGTGGGGTGACTACACCTATTTTATGGGTGTAGTACCCCTTTTGTAGCACCTACATAGTGGGGACGCCACACATTCACCTCTTGAGACAGCACTGCTCCCAAACCAACCTCAGAAGCATCTGTCTGCACTATAAACTCCCTTTGGAAGTTGGGGTAGGTGAGAACAGGCTGTCCGCACAGGACCCCCTTCAATGCCCGGAATGACTCCCTCAGCCTGAGGATTCCAGCGTACCATGACAGACTTCTTTCCTTGCAGAAGATCTGTCAATGGTGCCGACAATGCAGAGAAATTGGGAATGAAGCGTTTGTAATACTCACCGAAACGCAAAGATACATCGAGTTTTGGGATCAACAAAATGGGGGTAGTCCACTCGCTCCTGGACTCATCAATTACCCCTAATTGAAGCATTTTCCTCACCTCATGTGCGATAGCTTGCCTCCGAGCCTCCGGTACTCGATATGGTTTCATGCGTACCTTTACGTGAGGTTCGATGACAATATCGTGTTGGATCACGGATGTTCTGCCTGGCAGGTCTGGGAACACATCCGGATTCTGTACTAAGCTCCTAGCTTCACACCTCTGTTGTTTGGTGAGCGAGTCCCCTATCATCACTCCTGGCTATCCTCCTCAGCTGCCACTGTTGCCAGTGTCATGTGACCAGAGGAAGGTCGGGAGTTACATCAGATACCATAAATTTTCTGTCTTTCCAATGCTTCAACAGGTTTACATGGTATATTTGTTCTGGTTTCCTCCTTCCAGGTTGATGCACCTTGTAATTCACTTCCCCAACCTTTTCTCGGATTTCATAGGGACCTTGCCACTTAGCTAGAAATTTACTTTCTGCAGTGTGTACTAATACTAACACTCGATCTCCCGGGTTACAGGACTGGACTGTGGCCATTCTATTATACCTGGCTCTTTGAGCTGCCTGGGCATCCTGCAGATGTTCCTTCACAATCGGCATGACGGCCGCGATTTGGTCCTGCATACCCATGATGTGCTCAATTATGCTTTTATGGGGGTGGGCTCCTGCTCCCGTGTTTCTTTAGCTATATCCAGTTGCCCCCGGGGATGACAACCATACAGCAACTCGAATGGCGAAAACCCGGTTAACGACTGTGGCAATTCACGGATGGCAAACATTAAATAAGGAAGCAGCATGTCCCAGTCCCTCTAATCCTTGGAGACCACCCTTTTTAGCATTTTCAGGGTCTTATTAAATTGTTCCACCAGACCATCGGTTTGAGGGTGGTACACCGAAGTATGCAGCTGCTTAATCTGGAGAAGTTTGCACAGTTCTTTGGTGACCTTGGACATGAATGGGGTTCCCTGATCCGTAAGGATCTCCTTGGGCAACCCTACTTGACAGAACATGGCAAACTACTCGCGAGCAATTAGCTTAGCTGCAGTCTAAGTGGTACCGCATCGGGTAACGTGTGGCATAATCGACTATCACCAGAATGTGTTGGTGACTGCGGGCGGACTTTACTATTGGACCTGCCAGATTCATGGCGATCTGCTCAAAAGGGACCTCTACGATAGGCAGAGGTACCAAAGGACTGAGCCATGGGTAAGGTTAGCTGACACTCCGGGCAGGATTCCCAAAACCTCTTAACTTCCCTAAGACCTCCAGGCCAAAAAAAACCCGCTGCAAAATTAACTCCTGCGGTTTTTTTTACCCCCAGGAGGCCACTCATTAGGTGTTCATGTGCCAACTCTAGGGCCTGCCGGCGATACGGCTCAGGAACTAACAGCTGCTCCATTACGGCACCCCGTATTTTATCCACCTGGTAAAGCAAATCTTGTTTGAGGGTGAAATGGGGAAATCTACCTTGGCGCTGGGCATTTGCGCCTCCTCATCAATCACTACCTCTCTCCTTCGGGCATGTACCAATGTAGGGTCCTGAAGCTGGGCTGTCCCAAAATTGCCCGGAGACACCTCTAACTCCGGGATTGGTTTGACTGTCTCGAGCTCTCCTGCCATTACCTCCAGGGGAAACCTGTTGGGATTACACTCTGTCCCTATATTGGTGACCCCTATGGCAGGTATCCCGGATTCGGGATCTTCGGGCTCAGGACCCGGACCGTCCATTACCTAGGGAGAAGTGGGTTGCCTCCTACATAGAGTCCAGTAAAATGGCAGATCCCTTCCCAGGATAAAATCATAGGGGAGTGTTTTCAACACCCCCATTTCTTGCTGAACCACACCACACAGGGTAGTGATAGTGACCACCTCTGTCGGGTACTCCCGGAGGTCCCCATGGATACAGAGTACCCCCACTGTATGACCGGTGGGTTTGGTACCGAAGACCAGGGATGCATGCACGAGAGTCACTAGGCTTCCCGAGTCCAGTAGGGCAGTAACCTTATATCCATTTACATGCACTTGGCATAAATGAGGCTCTTTCCACAAGGTAACCGTGTTTGCCGTACAAACAGTCTGGGCATACATTGATACCTGGCGGGTATACCCCCAGTCCATGGGTTCTGTGGTGAGGGGACACTGCATCATCGTATGTCCCAGACCTTGGCATCGCCAGCACCTCATAGGGTAAATCTATATGAAGTGCCGGGATTAGGGAACACAGGCTTTCACCACTCTTTAAGGCGGGGAACAGTCTCGGCCTGTATTGGGGAAGAGACCACTGCAGAATCGGGTTGGGGCTTTTTGACCACTGGTTTGGTAGAGGTGGTCTGATGGACTGCATGTAATATCCCAGAGTCCCAGATTAGGTCTGTGTAGCCACATGACGCTCCACCAAACTCACCAACTGGTCAAAGGTACCCGGGCCACCATGTTCCACCCACCGTTGAATGGAGACAAGTAAAGTGCGCACAAACCGGTCAACCACTACCTTTTCTACCATCTGTGCGGGGCTCAAGGTCTCAGGCTGCAGCCACTTCTTCACCAAGTGCAACAAGTCATAGGCCTGAGACCGTACAGGTTTACCCTCTTCGAAGGACCACTGGCTTACCCACTGAGCCTTTACGTATGTATTGATCCCCATTCGGGCCAGGATCTCACCTTTTAGGGACCCGTAGTCCATGGTGTCCTCTGTGCCGAGATCCAGGTAGGCTTTTTGGGGCTCTCCTATTAAATAGGGTGCAAACACCTCTGCCCACTGCTCTGGCGGCAGTTTCTTCCACTCTGTGACCCTCTCAAACACCGCCAGGAAATATTGGCATCATCCCCTGGGGTCATCTTTTACAATGCACGCCTCACCGCTTTCTGGGCGCTGCTGTCTTCAACTTGACCCAGGATGGAGCTGCTGGCCTTGTACGGATTGCTTCAATCAGTAGTTCCATCTGTAGCTGCTATTTGGTCGCTCGCCTGCTGTTGCTGACGATGCTGCTCCTGTATTTGCTGGATCAAGAACCTAGTCGTCTCCTGTTGTGCGAGCTGTTGTTGCTGCTGGGCTTACACCAGGTGTTTAATCAGATCCTCCATGGTAGCTGCAAGTTTATACCATAGCGTAGCAGGTTTAACCACTGACATGTGTGAACTGAGTATGCCTGCTTGAATTTCACCGTGTTGCTGCCGTTTGCAACCAGGTTGCTTTGCCCGCATTCTCCACCATATGTGAGGTAGCGGCATTGGTTAGGCAAGACGTGAGGCAGTGACCCAGGCACTTGTTCACAGAGCACACAGTTTATTTACCAGTCAAGGCTATTACTGAACTTTTGAGACCCGGGACACAGCCGATTCCACCCTATTCCCACAGTCTTGTGAAGTATCTGCACTGCTGCTAGGGTCTGTCCTGGCCAGGTCCCCTTGGAAGTGCCAAGTTCACGCTGCAAGGCTAGGTTAAGCGGAACACAGCCAGCACACAGAGCTGCTCCTGATCTGTCCACCTGACTCTCACTGGAGCACTGCCCTGTGCTGCAAGCCTGGTTTTAAACATATTCCTGGACATGAAAGTGATGGAAGACCTGGAATGGAGGAAGACTCCAAGTGGGTCTTATAAGGTTTCAGAGCACATTCTGAGATACATACCGACCTTCACAGGTGACACCTGTCACTGCCTTACAATGTGAATGGAGCTTTTAAAAGTTGTGGCAGTTTTGTTAAAAGATTTTTTCACAACCAAACTAAGAAGTGGATTACGGTAATTAGGAAGGAAAGGTTTGTCTGGATTTTCCTCTTGAGGGAAAACACTCAAAAGTCTTCATCATTTTACTATCAACATGGGCTTAAAGGATTAATGGGATCAGACCCCCATCCATAAGTGACTGTCTATCCTATTAATATGTCACTACCACAGCCCCGACGGGCCCCGGCGCGGCGGCTGCTGCAGCACATAAACAGGCGGGCTCTCCTCCTTCTTCTCAGCCCCTGGCAGACCCGGGGCCCGGACGGAAGAGCACGGATAGAGGCGGTAGCCAGACATCTCCACCAGCACAGGTACCACACCGAGAGCAGCGGGGGCAGGTGGCAGGGAAGAACATTCCCGCAATATCTAAGGTGGCCAAGCCTGCACAGGCCCACTGGTCTCCCACACAGGAGAAAATGAGTGAAGGGGGCTTCCCAACGAGGTGGACCGCAGTCAGAGACTGATATCCCTCCAGAGAGAAGTTCCAGCAGCCCTAAAACTCTCTCCCCTGATCCTATTGCCGCCCTGCCCCTGCCACAAGCACAAAACGTGGAGGAGGGGATAGCCCAGGCCTCAGCCTGCTTAGATAGCTTTGGGGGACCCCACTGACCCCTGGACCAACAGAATCTGGGTCCTCAGACTTCAGATTTACAAGTGATACACGCTCGCCTTCAATTTATCCCCACTAAGGGTACCTTTACACGCCGCGACGGCAGGCTGGATACATCCCGCTACTTCACGTGCACGAGCACGCTCAAACGGTTACAAACAGTCAACGCACCCTCTTTACACGCCGCCACAAGGTGCGCTACGCCACGCTACATCTATAGCTAGCTACATCGCCGGGTGTCTCAAGTAGCCAGCTGTAGCTCATTTACACACCGCTATAACCAGCTACTATGGGCGGACCTGTTGCAGCAGGGCCAGCACATAGGCGTGCCACAATTGTGGATTACGAGCCGTCCGTACGCTGATAGGACGAAGCAATAACATCCTGATTGGGCAGGCAACGCAGGAGGCTGAGTAATACAGCACGCTCGAGCGATTGTGTAGTGTGACTCGTCAGCTCCTTAAATATGCCTCCCTATGCAGCGACTACCAATCGTCATGCAGCAGCTTCCACCAATGATCGCACATGGGGCGCGGTAACACGGAGCCAGGGTCACGCCTTAGCTACATTGCAGGCTGTCCCGAGTTCCCTTCCGTTGCTTCTTTACACGCCGATACAGCTCGCTACCATCGGCGTTGTAGCCATCAGTTTTCGAGCAGAGCTAGGAAACAGATGTATCTGTTGCCGGCTGTATCGTCACGTCTTCAGACGCCGCTACGACGGGCTACATTGGCGCTACAAGCTACATTTGTAGCCTGTAGCGGGATGTATCCAGCCTGCCGTCGCGGCGTGTAAAGGGCCCTTGAGACTGACATGGAGGGCTTTATTCAGAGGCTTGAGGCTGTGTGTAAAATGGAGATTGGATCGCTTAAGGAAGCCACTACCAAGCTCAAAAGCTCAGTCCAGGTAGTGGAGGGTGACATTGCAAACATTTCCTCCCAATTGCAAGCACAACAGCAACAGCTTGATCAACATTCTCAAATCTTTCAGCTCATCTTTGACATGCTTGAGGACTCTGAAAATCACAATAGGAGAAACAATATTAAGTTGCGGGGTCTCCCTGAGACTGTGGCTCCACGTGACCTTCCTGCGGAACTTCGACATATTTTTAATTCCTTACTGGACAAGCCGGCTGATGACTACATTGAAATGGATAGGGCCCATTGGTCTCTGGGTCCCAAAAGCCCGGACCCCTCCCGGCCCAGAGACGTCATATGTCGCATACACTACTTTCAATTGAAAGAAGACATTATGTATAGAGCCAGAGGGTCGGAGTCTATTGACTTTAATGGAACACCAGTGCACCTCCTAGATGATCTTTCACGTTTAACCCTGGCGAAGAGACGGGCGCTGAAGCTCCTGCTGGAGCTATTGCGAGCTTGAGACATCACCTATTCATGGGGTTACCCCTTCCAGCTACAAGTACGCAGGGAGGGTGGGATGATTACTCTGCATACACCTGCGGACATGCTGGAGTTCTGTGGAGCCCTGAGCATTCCCACGGTGGAGACACCGGATTGGCCGCAGCTGCCTACATTCTTCTACACAGGCCCCGTGGGAGACTGGTGTCCCCACTCCGAGGGAATGAGGAAACGGAGACGGGGCTCGGGGCTACAGGCCGACACCTCGGATGGGTGTACTTGAACTTGGATCCCTGGCTGTGATCGTGTTGTCTGGGACTCGGGGGGTATGGGTGGGGACTTGTTGAGGCTCCCCCACGGACGGAGTTCAGTTCAATCTGTTATTTAGTTGGGCCCGGGGCGGCGGGACCTCTCGCTGTGGACTTAGACCAGGGGTCTCAAACTCGGTTGGGTTGGTGGGCCGCACGTAGAAAAAAATTTATATCGGGGGGCCGCATTGCTTGTAGGACTAAAGGTACCGTTACACGTCGCAACATTGCATGTAATTTCACAGGCAATTTGCTGGTTGCAGTGAAATCATGGACACATTGTTCTATTTTCTTGCTGTGTACAAATGTAACAATGTGTCCATGATTTCACTGCAAGCAGCAAATTGCCAGTGACATTGCATGCAATGTTGCGACGTGTAATGGTACCCTAAGTGACATTTTAGCAATACCAGAATTTTTTGCTCAATCTAGTAAAGTACAAATTATGATCTTCTTGTAGTAATGTCCCCACCCTGGTCTCCATCTTGTAGTAATGTCCCCATCCTGGTCCTCGTCATGTAGTAATGTCCCCATCCTGGTCCACCTCTTGTAGTAATGTCCCCATCCTGGTCTCCATCTTGTAGTAATGTCCCCATCCTGGTCCTCGTCATGTAGTAATGTCCCCATCCTGGTCCTCATCATGTAATAATGTCCCCATCCTGGTCCACCTCTTGTAGTAATGTCCCCATCCTGGTCTCCATCTTGTAGTAATGTCCCCATCCTGGTCCACCTCTTGTAGTAATGTCCCCATCCTGGTCTCCATCTTGTAGTAATGTCCCCATCCTGGTCCACCTCTTGTAGTAATGTCCCCATCCTGGTCTCCATCTTGTAGTAATGTCCCCATCCTGGTCCTCTTCTTGTAGTAATGTCCCCATCCTGGTCCCCATCCTATATTAATGTCTCCCATCCTGGTCCTCATCTTGTAGTAATGTCCCAATCTTTTAGTAATGTTCCCTCCCTTGTCATCTTGTAGTAATGTCCTGGTCTCTGTTCTTTTTGTTCTCTCGCTCACACACTCACATAGGGCTTGTCCACACACCTGCGCTCTCAGTATTTAGCGCTTCTGCGCTAAATACTTAGGCTTTGACAGAGAAGTGCAGGTGCGTGTATGCGGCCGCTTTCAGCAGACGCTGTCCCTGGTTACCCGATGTGTATCGTGGTAACCACTTCATACAGCAGCCTGCATAGTGTGCGCTTATCCAGAGCGCACAGGGAAACACTGCAAGCAGCGTTTCCCTGTGCGCTCGAGATAAGCGGACAGTGGGCAGCCTGCTGTATGAACTGGTTACCACGATACACATCGGGTAACCAGGGACAGCGTCTGCTGAAAGCGGCCGCATACACGCACCTGCACTTCTCTGTCAAAGCCTAAGTATTTAGCGCAGAAGCGCTTAAATACTGAGAGCACAGGTGTGTGGACAAGCCCATATATACACACCTGCACATTCACACACACTCGTATACATACACACATACATCCTCAGACATATTCACACAAACACATACACACTCACACATTGACACACTTACATAGGGCCATATCTGGAGTTCCTGCCGCCCTAGGCACTTTCAGCGGTCACGTTCCCCTCCCCCCCAGGCTGCTATCTTCGGCTGTAACAGCGCCTTACCTGACTCCACTCTTCTCATTCCGGCAGCTTCTTCCTCTGTGGCTCCCAGTCTTCCGCTTGCTGGCAGCAGCCGGCACCAGCCAGCACGCGGCACCAGCCTGCACCCGGCACCAGTCAGCACATGGCAGCCTGCACCTGGCACCAGCCGCCAGCGATGTGCCGCTCAGGCGGTGCGGGAATACGCTCACACATATACATACACTCACACACATATACACACTCACATACAAATATACACGCACACACATATACACACTCACACATATACACACACATACACTCACACATACACACTCACTCACTCACATATACACACAAATACACTCACTCACACTCACATATACACACAAATACTCACACATATACACACACATACTCACACATACACACTCACTCACATGTACACACAAATACACTCACTCACACTCACATATACACACAAATACTCACACATATACACACACATACACTCACACATACACACTCACTCACATATACACACTCACACATATACACACACATACACTCACACATACACACTCACTCACATATACACACAAATACACACACACTCACTCACATATACACACAAATACACACACACTCACTCACATATACACACAAATACACTCACATATACACACAAATACTCACACATATACTCACACATATACACATACACACTCACTCACATATACACACAAATACACTCACTATTATACACATACACACTCACATATACACTCACACATACTCACACTGTCTCTCTAACACTCATTCATACACACCTGATGCCCCGGGCTCATTATACATGCAGCCGACGCGGTACTGCTTTACTGTGACTACTGTGACGGGTACCGCGCCGGCTCAGCTCACACAAGCGCCTTCGCGCCTGTACATTCATGAAAGCAGGCGGCCGGTTGACCAATCAGAAGCCGCCTGTGACGTCACAGGCGGTTTCTGATTGGTCCCCCGGCCGCCTGCTTTCATGAATGTACAGGGCAGGCGCGAAGGCGCTTGTGTGAGCTGAGCTGGCGCGGTACCCGTCACAGTAGTCACAGTAAAGCGGTACCGCGGCGGCTGCATGTATAATGGCCCGGGGCATGCATTTTTCTGTCATGGTGCCCCGGGCCGCACGGGGGAGCGTGGCGGGCCGCGAGTTTGAGACCCCTGACTTAGACCATCTCTATATCTTGGTTTTACGTCTCATTGTTTTTTTTTACTCTGTTGGTATAGAATTTATCCAGGTTTATGCTGTGAACGATGGGTGGCTTCAGGGGTTGGAGTCGTGTACCAGTCACTCCCCACTTTAGGGTGTGTCTTAGACACTATACTCAGAGTTTTCTCTGTACAGGTTTTAGGCACTCGCGCTTATTTGCTGGAAGCCCACAGGGAATACCCAGTATTGTTTGTTTTCTTAAGGGTTTCTTGTATGTCCTTTCTCCCCTCCCTACTCGCTCTCCTTGTACTATATGATCCTCTTTCGACTTCCCCCCTTCCTGTCCTCCTTTTCCTTCCCATTTCCTTCATATCTTGATTGAAACTTCCATAACCTACTCTAAGCGCACTCATGGCCACGTTGAACATTTACTCTCTCAACATCAGAGGCTTCAACGTCCCAGAAAAACGTGCACAAGTGCTTTACCACATGCACAAGAAACGCAAACACATCCTTCTCCTGCAGGAAACGCATTTCAGGACAGGCCATGTTCCTGCCTTTAAGAATAGGTACTATACCCAATGGTACCACAGTACCAACCCTGATTCAAAATCCAAG